>ML682121.1:1009187-1042420 GCA_007922195.1 Podocnemis expansa | reverse complement strand
CATGGTCCAAATTCAGTGAAGTGCATCATGGAGATGGATTTAACTCTCTGTTTTCCTAGATATCCTTTTGAGGCAGTTTTACACACGCGCGTGTGTGCACACACACGAAAGAGAACAAGATATATTCGTCCTGCTTTTCTGTTAAGGAACACCATCCTTTCTTTTTGTTTCCTTCCCATTAACTTTTCTCCCTGGACAACCCACATAAAATTGGGGAGTAAAATGTTGTAATAGTCTGTACCTTATTTTATTTTTCTTTTTAGTTCTTGTTTTTGAAGAGATGCATGAATTTTTCTTGTAGCAGGCACACAAAACTCATCTGGGTTCCTTACAGCTACCCTTAAAATGCAAATGGAGTTGGGGGTACTCCTAAAAGTATACGGGATGCCATACTCCATAGGGCCCTGATCCTGTGGTCGGATTGATGCCTTTGACTCAACAAGCTTGCAAGGTCTTCTGATTGAAAGATTGGGCTCAGTAAAGCTTGTCAATGTTTGTTACAGTGCATAGTCCCATAACAATATTTTTAATGTGTGTGCAGAATTGGGCCATGAATACAACGTGGATGCGCATCCAAAGATCCTGATCCTGCAAATGTTACAGATATAAGTAACTTTGGTATTACTCACCTTGGTAAAGTTACACACGCATGTACCTGTTTGCAGGATTAGACCTTTGATATGAGTAAATCTCCCATTGGATGACACGGGGAGTTTTGCAATGGACTGAAATAGGTACAAATTGGACCTAGATCTGGAAAATTCCAAACAATTTTTTTTTTCTTCTCATCAGCTACTTGATTGTGTGTCCTTTAAAAGCAGGGAGCTCTTCAAGTAAATGTATAAGGAACATAGTCTTTCATAGCTTTATTTTTTTCTGTTGAAAATATCAGCATTTCATAGACCCTTTCCCCACCTGCCCTCCTCCAGAATAAAAGCTGGCAAAACCCTCCTAAAGGAATGGAGGGATGCAATCTTGTTTGGCTTCCATTTTCTTTTCAAATGCAACTTGGTTTCAAAGACTGTCCTCACCCTATCCCTATCAGGGCCTAATGGACGGATTCCTAACACATCTCAAAATTCTCAATTCCATACGTGTATTTGTTTTTAAACTGTCTTGCTATCTTTTGTTTTTGTTCTCAGGCATGTTATAGCACTGATTGTTTCATTTTCACTACAGTAAAATAAAAGGGGGCAGGGACATGACTGCTAAGTTAAAAGGAGAAATATTTTCTGAATATGGGTCCAATCCTGGGAACAGTTAAGCATAACAGAACAGGGAGCAATGGTCTAATTCCACTAGGGGAGGTCTAGGCTGGATATTAGGAAAAACTTTTTCCCTATGAGGATGGTGAAGCACAGGAATGGGTTATCTAGGGATGTGGTGGAGGTCTCCAGCCTTATAAGTTTATTAGGCCCAGCTTGACAAAGCTCTGGCTACAATGATTTAGCTGGGCTTGATCCTGCTTTGAGCAGGGGGTTGCACTAGATGACCTTCTGAGGTCCATTCCATCCTAATACTTTATGGTTTAATTATTATTATTTTCCCCCGCTATAATCTCTTTCTATAACTGACAATTCCAGGAGAGAAAAACTCATGGCTTTTAAGGCCAAAAGGGGCTGTTACGAGTAGTCTGGCCGCCTGCATAACCCAGGCCAGAGAACTGCCAGCATTAGTTTCTGAAGAAAGTCCATTCCAGACAATACTTTTGAACCCTAAAGTGCCTGTGGCATTTTTCGTGAGAGCCAGCCAGCTTCCTTGGACAACACATCTGGCGATCTGTCTGAAAAAAATGTTGAGAATCTGAGACAGGTGACTGTTAGAACATAGGACCTGATTGTGTAATTTTAGCACAGGGAGAACTACCAACAGGAGTTTTACCCACATAGTCATCATTCATAATCATAATTTAGCCACAGGTGCTGTATTTATATTAAGTGTTGTGTTAAATCTCATAGGAAAGGGTTTGGATTTGCAGGCTCTTCACTTCGCTCTTCAGTCTCCTATTTAATTCTCAGCTCCATTCCCCCTGCAGAATAGTCATAAATACCCACAGAGGATATGCCCACAGCCTGCAGGAGCACACAGCTTGCCAACCAAACGTTTCCCTCTGTGCCTTTTATATTTAATTCACCACCCCCTACAGCCCCTCAGGAGTATGGGCGCTGATCCCATTCATTCATGTTGAAACAGTTCCCTGGCAGTGCTAGAAGCCAATGGTTCTGGAGGAATTTGGAGGCGAGAGGGATGGGTTGCAGTTTTTCTGTTTGGCTTTAAAATGCAATAGACAGTGATGTTTGTGTTTTGGGGTTTTTTTTTTTTTTGTTGTTTTGTTTTTTTGGTGGCAGTTGATTTCATGATCTTTGGTGTACTTCGTCATCTGGTTAGCTACTTGGAAGGGGGAACAAAGTAAAAGGGCATCTGCTAACCTGGCGTTGAAGCTGCTAATTTAATAGGTTTGCAGGGTGATATTGTTAAAAAAAAAAAAAAAAAGAAGAAGAAGAAGAAAAGATACACATTGAGAGCAAAACACAAATTTCCGGACAAGAAGAAACTCCTCTTACTTGACCCTGCCTGTTTGTGGCTTGGTTTGTCTTCCCCAGGGAACAGACTGTTGGGTTGGTTGGTTTGGGGTTTTTTGTTTGGTTTTTGTTTGTTTGTTTTCTTTTGTTTCTACTCCTGTCTCTCATCTCCAATTGATGTTTCTTTGTAGCTCCGTGACTGTCATGGAGACCACTGAAAAACATAGCATGGCATTAATAGAGAAGTTGTAGTGTTTATCGGTATGGTTCACCCACCACATTTTGTCTTTCAAATGGATCAAAGAGTTAATACAGACATACCCAGACTGCACTTCCCCCAAGGGAATTGCCTCTTTTTGTACTGGAAACATCTTTCAAGACAACTGCCATGGCCTTGCCCTCCTGCCTGGGGTTTCAGGCAGGTCACTTAATCTTTCTGTGCTGCAGTTCCCACATCTACTTTGTTTATTTAGACCAGTGGTTCCCAACCCATGGCCCAGAGGCCAAAAGTGACCCACAGGATCTTTCAAAGTGGTTCACCGCTCCCCCTTCCTGGCTGCAGAAGGGAGCTGCTGCAGAAGCACCCAGGTAGAGCATGCTGCCACGGGGCTACAAGACCGGTGCAAGCTCTTTGCTGCACCCAAGGGGATGGAGATCACCGATCAACACTCCTGTCCTCTCCCCTGACTCCAGCAGGGAACACAGCAAAGCACTCTGCATGGGTCCCTGGGAGCTGTGGTCTCTGCAGGAGCTAGAGGGAAGGGAGCATTGATCTCCCCTCCCGCAGGATGCAGAAGGGAACTACTGCCTAGGCACCCAGGTGAGCGAGCGCATGGAGCTACAGGACACGTGGTTTCTCTGCTGCAGCCAGAGGGTTGGGAGGCCAGCCTAGAGACATTCTCCTCCCTAAACTATTTCCATTTGGCTTCTGGCAGAGCAGCCAGGACCTATCATGCTTGAGGAGGGGGCAGGACTCTAAAAATCAGTGCCTTCCAGTTTGGGCTGCACTTAACAGGCCACCCACCATGACAGAGCTAGCAGACCATGTGCTTCAGTGTGCTGTGAGAGTCACTCATCTGCACTAGTGCTTTGTCTGTGAGTGTGTGACACACTGCGTGATTAGTAGGTGTAAAATAGTGATGTAAAAATGAGCACAATAGCATCAAAGTGTTTACAATAAAAATGTGAGCTCTTTGGGGGCAGGGTCTGCCTCTTCTGTGATATGTGCAGTGCCTAGCGTAATGCTGCTTAGATTTTGCTTGGGGCCTGAACAGCTTTTGTGAGTGAACACTATCTTAGCCTATGGCATAGGACTTACTGTACTTGGAGTGATTCCACTGTGAAGCTACTGCAAATAAAATGCATTGCAGCTAACAGGAACCAGAGCAGTAACTTACCTGCATAGCCTTTAAGAGTGCATAGGCCATGGGGATGAATTTTGAAGCTGACACAAATAGCATGTTACCATGTTGATACGAGCTAAGCAAAGTGTGGTCATTCAATGTACTGTTCTGTGGGACTTGGTTTCTACATTTTTTTTAAAACTTCAGAAATTTAAAAAATATGTATATATATTTTTGGAAAGGCTGTGAAACTGTGAGCTGGAAAAATTCAAGGATGTGCCAATGGAGAAACATATAGCTGCATCTTTGCTTCTGAGCGTGGAGTGTGCATCACTCAAATCTCTAACACTCTGACCCTACGTGGTATTTAACCTGCCCCTTAGTTTCCCTCTCTGTAAAACAAAAATGATGTTAATTGCTCCCCTGTAACAATACATACCAGTATTGTGGTTAGGATTAATTAGGTAGTAATACAGTGCGCTGAAGATTAAAGACTGACGTCTCCGATGGTGTAAACTGGTCTATTTCCACTCACTTGGATGGAGCTATGCTAATTTACATCAGAGGAGGATCTAGCCTGAAACACATTACAGAAATGTTATATATTATTACCATCAAAAAGACCAAAGCAGCAGCAGCTTTTTTATTTAAAAAAAATATATATTTATTTAGAAAGTTTTAACAAGTTAACAAATCTTTGCCATGTAAATACCAGAAACAAAACTTGACAGTTTGCTTTTGTTTCTAGAGACATTATACAGGAATATAATCATCAGATCTTTTTATTTAACAAGTTCTTACTGTATTACAGAGAAAGTATCATTACAACACCTATGTTGTTTCTTGTGATGTTATTAAACTGAGTGTAATTGCTATATTAACATATTTAACAAACTAGGTATGTCTGTCTAATACCAATATTTACAAAGATTGGACAGGGGTGCTTTTTATTGCAGAGGAATGTACTTTGTCTGAGTACAGAATGAAAAGTAACCATATATTTAAGTATTTATTTGTCCTCTTTCTACTTTGCTGGGTACATACTTGGTGTGTTAATTTTTCCATAACCACAATCTCCCATAGTTATTTGAACCATTCCTTGATGTCTAAGCTATACTGTTCTTTTTCCAGTGAGAGGCTACCACTCACTGAGCACCTACTATCAGATGAGAGATTCATTCTTCCTTTTGTGGGACCATTTCCACAAGGAAACCCCAGAACTGCCTTCCTCTGTAGCATGAGGCATGGCTCACCTGCCGGTGAATTCTCCAGGTGCACCCTTGGCCCAGAAAAAGACCCAAGGCTCAGGTGCCAGGACTTGGGGCTTGTGCGATCTAAGTGCACCACCACTGTAGCCGTCGTGGCAGCAGACCCAAAGCTCTGGCACCACGACTCAGGGCTTGAGCCCTGTAAGCCCAGCAACCACAACGCCCCTGGAATTCTCTGTATCTTAAAGTCTTTAAATCATGATTTGAGGACTTAACTTAGTCACAGGTTAGAGGCTTATTGTAAGAGTGAGTGGCTCAGGTTTTGACTTTCCAAAGGGAGAGCCGTGTTAGTCTAGTCCAGTAAAAAAACAACAAGCAGTTGTGTGGCACTTTAAGACTAACAGATTTATTTATTTATTTATTTATTTTATTTATTTGAGGTTTTGAGGCCTGCATTGTGCAGTAGGTCAGACTAAATGATCATACCAGTCCCTTCTGACCTTAGAGTCTATGAGTCTAAGAAACAACAAAGTATGAATCTAGAGCAGCTTCTTTTGGGAATGTAGTGAAAGATTTTCCCTTGTAATAAAAGTGCATAAAGACATTTAAAAACGTGTAAGATGTCTGCTATGTTTAAAAAGCAGAACAAATATACTTAAGGGTATTCGGAATTACCCAAGCAATCAGTAAAGATTAGGGAGTATGGGATAAACAGTGTCAGGCAACAGGGGTTTTATCTGCCGGCAGGGATGGTTGATTTGAATTTGGACCCCAAAATTCAATTGACAACTCTTTGGTGTCATGTCTGCCAATCTGCATCCTTGCCTAGATCTTTGGTGCTGTATCCTTGTTGACAATCTCATCCAAGAGATGAAGGATTAACTAGGCCACAGTTTACAAAAATTCTGCTTGTAAATTGCCTGGAGCCCAGGAGTTCAATCCATTTACTGCCGTTCGCCTTGGTGGGTGTCCCTGGACACACACTGGAGCAGAAGGGACCTTCTCAATTATCAAGGCCATTCACTTTCTGTGACAGGCCACCCTAGTCAAATCAGCCTGTTCATAAATTTATCAAGCTTCATTAGTTAGGGGAAATAATTTCCCCTCCCACAGTTTGCCTGCCTTATCTATTTCAGCTGTAACACTGTCTCTTACTAAGTGTTTGTACAATGGGGCTCTGATTCCAGCTAGCAGCAGGTATGTGAAGTACCTGTCAGAGTGGTTGCAATGATGAGGTCTGTGGATGAGCTGCCTGGTTATATGATGTTGTCTCTCCTCCTCAGTTCCAGTTGCTAAATCGCACTGAAAGAAGCTAAAAATACCCACAATATTTCCCTAAAGTCACTTTTCTGTGTCAGTTGACTGCTGTAGTTGTAAGGAGATGCTTGGTGATGGTAGCAGAGGTGTTCAGGAGTTAAGCTTAAAACAAAAACGAGAGTCCTGTGACACCTTAAAGCCTAACAAATTTATAAGCTTTTGTAGGCTCCAACCCACTACATCCAACAAAGTGGGTTGGAGCCCACAAAAGCTTATGCCTGAAGAAATTTGTTAGTCTTTAAGGTGCCACAGGACTCTTGTTTTTGCTGTCCACAGACTAACACGGCTACCCCTCTGGAAATTGCCACCAGGCTCAAAGCAAGTGACCCTTTCCCAGCCTGGCACAACGTGGATGCTAAATCATGAGGAGAGGCACTGTGGTGGCAATCAGGGCAGCTAGAGCTGCAGTCTTGGCTCTGAGTCACTGCTGTCTGTCTCACAAATGGGAAAAATGCTCCCTGATGTGACGGCGCCTGGCAGGTCCAAGCCAAGAGACACGGCCACCCTTCACACTGCATTTTGTCACTGCACCAGACCCAGGGCTTCCCTCCTTACCCCTGCAGCTCAATCAGACCATGATTCCAAAAGGATTTCACCTCCCAGGATGCCATCTGGATAGATTTCTAGCTAGATTCTGAAGGTGGTCTGGATGGATATTCAGTTTGTGTCAATCATTGTCCAGTTCGGTACAGATCACCAAAAACAAGCTGTGCCTTACAAAAGAGAAAGAGAAGGCATTTAATTTCTACTATAGGTTATCATGCATACTGTTCCCTGAGTGACTGTAAAATGCTGAAGAAGATTAGGCAGGCTACAAAAACAGAAAGTCCAATAATAATAGGGGATTTCAACTATCCCCTTATTGACCAGGAACATGTCAACTTAGGATGGGATGCCGAACTAAAATTTCTATTTTTGATCTAGTCTTAAGTGGAGCAGAGGACCTGCTCCAAGAGGGGAATATAGCTGAACCACACAGTAATAGAGACCATAATTTAATTAAATGTGACATTCTTGTGTGGGGAGGAGGGAATACCAAAGAAACCCACCACAGTATAATATAACTTCAAAAATGGGAACTACACAAAAATGAGGAGATTAGTTAATACACAGAAATTAAAAGAACTGTCACAAGAGTGAAATGCCTGCAAGCTGCATGGAAACTTAAAAAGAAAAAACCATGATAACAGAGGTTCAAACTCTATGTATATTTCCCCACAAAAAACAACAGCAGGAGCACAAAATCAAAAATCACCTTGGTATGACAACATAGAGACCAAAAAATATAAAAAGAGTTCTGTGGCACTTAAAGGCTAACAAATTTATTGATGAAAAGATATTCTTTAAAAATTAGAGGTGAAATCCTACTGAAGAAAATAGAAGGAAGCATGAACTCTGACAAATGTAAAAGTATAATTAGCCAGGCAGGAAAAAAAAAAGCAATCTGAAGAGCAATTAACAAAAATATACAAAAGCTAACAGTAATTTAAAAAAACAAACAAACAAACAAACCATCAGAAGCAAGAGGCCTGCCAAACAATCAGTAGGGTCACTTGACAGTTGAGGTGCTAAAGGAGCACTCAAGGAAGACAGAGTTGTTGTGGAGAAGCTAAATGAATTATTTGCATCAGTCTGTACTGCAGAGGATATGAGGGAGATTCCTGCATCTAAGCTGTTCTTTTCAGGTGACAAATCTGAGGAACTGTCCCAGATTGATGTGTCAATAGAGGTGATTTTGGAAAAAATGAAACATTAATAAGTCACCAGGACCAGAAGGTATTCACCCAAGAATTCTGAAGGAATTCAAATATTAAACGTGGTATGAAACCTACCACTTAAGTCAGTCTCTGAACCAGGTGACTGGTGGATAGTTAATGTGATGCTGGCTTTCTAAAAAGGCTCTGGAAGCAAACCTGGCAATTACAGAGTGGGCAAATGGGTTGAAATTACAGTAAAACTGTAGTAAACAACAGAATTATCAGACACAGAGATGAACACAATGTGAGTGAAGAGTCAACATGGGTTTTGTATAAGGAAATCATGCCTCACCAATCTATTAGAAGTCTGTGAGAATGTCACTAAACATACAGACAAGGGTGATCCATTGGACATAGTGTACTTGGACTTTCGGACAGTCTTTGGCAAGATTCCCCACCAAAGGCTCTTAAGCAAAGTCACAGGATAAGTGAGATGGTCTCTCGTGGATCAGTAACTGGTTAAAAGACCAAAAAAAGGGGTGGGGGGGGGCTAGGAATAAATTATCAGCTTTCAGAATGAAGAGAGAGAAATACTGGTACTCTACAAGGATCTCTACTGGGACTGGTGCTTTGATCATATTAATAAGATCACCTGGAAAATGGTATAGATGGTGAAGTGGCAAAATTTGCAAATAATCCAAAATTACTCAAGATGGTTAAGTCCACAGTAGACCGTGAAAAGATACAAAGAGCTAAACTGGGTGACTGCACAACAAAATGGCAGGTGAAATTCAATGCTTATAAATGCAAAGTAACATGTATTGTAAAATATAATCCCAACTATGCATAGAAAATGATGGGGTCTAAATTTAGCAGTTACCAGTCAAGAAAGAGATCTTGAAGTCATCAGGGATAGTTCTCTGAAAACATCCACTCGTTGTGCAGCGGCAGTCAAAAAAGGTAAACAGAATGTTAGGAAGCATTAGGAAAGGGATTGATAATAAGACAGAAAATGTCACAATAGCTCTCTATAAATCCACGGTATGCCCACACCTTGCGTGCAATACTTGTTGCCTCATCTCCGAAAAGATGTATTAAAATTGGAAAAAGTACAGACAAGGGCAACAAAATAATTAGGGGAATAGAAAAGCATCCATATAAGAAGAGAGACTAAGTGGGGACATGGTAGACATCTACAGGATTATGACTGATGTGGAGAAAGTGAATAAGGAAGTGTTATTTACTTCTTTGTGTAACACACAAACTCAGGGTCACCCAAGGAACTCAAGAAAGAGCAAGTGTGAAAAAACATAAGGAAATACTTCATCATCAGCCTGTAGGACTCATTGCCAGGACATGTTGTGAAGGCCAGAAGTATAACTGGATTCAAAAAAGTATGAGATGAGCTCACAGATGATAGGCCCATAATAGTTATTAGCCAAGATGGTCAGGGACACAACTCTATGTTCTGAGTGTCTCTAGACCTCTGACTGCTAGAAACTGGGATGAGCCAACAATTGTTCTGTTCTGTTCGCACTTTCTGAAGCATCTCGCACCAGCTCCAGTCAGAAAACAGGATACTGGAGTAGACAGACCACTGGTCTGACCCAGAATGCCAATTCTTTTCCTCCTACACGCACTCTCTGGGAAGGCACGGTGTAAATATGAGCACTGCGGGCATTGCCGGAAGAGGGCATGGTTAAAGTTGTGTTGGCATGTACTTTGAATCTAGTCTGTATTGCTTGTTTTTTAGAGATGGAACTTGACATCCTGGAAGGGCCACCAGATGCCAATGGTCAGTGAGTTCTTTTTCATCAGTGAATTCTTGTAGATTTGATAACCTGTTGCCACATACATGTCTGACATCACCACTACCGTCTTTCCTAAGAATGATTTTGTTCATCAGGCAAAGGACTAAGAATCAGGTCAGCCACTGACTTGTTGTTAGATCTTAGGTGTATAACTTACAGAACAATTTTTTTTCCAAATTTGTGTCTCAATTCTTTGGGAACAGATGTCAGGATCTCAGAGCCTGTGATTCAGGGGTATTCAGCAACCCCTACTCTGGAGCTTTAAGTCTCTGAAAAATCAAGCCAAAGTATCTCAGGTATCCCATAAGTAGAGGACATTTTTGAAAATATGGCTGCTAATCTCTTTGGATTGCAGTTTCCTTATCTGTAAAATGGAGCCAATATCACAGCCTTCCCTCCAAGATGGGAGAATCATGAGGCTGAATTCAGTGTTGCCAATATTTGATGTTTTTTTCTTAAAGCTCCTGGAGTCACATGATTATGTGAGAATCACAGCTTCCACTTAAAAAGAAAAAAAAAAAACCTCATACATTTTTAGCTCTCATCACTGAGGAAAAAAAGCTTGAAAACATCACACTCTCTCAAAGGCTCAAAGCTCACAAGGCCAAAAGACCCAAAATGTATTTGATTTTAAAGTCTTATGATTTTCAAGCCATTCACATGATTTTGGAGGCCTAACTCATGATATTCAAATGCCCAGGGTTGGCAAGAAAGTGAGTGATGGCAGATTCCTCATCACACCCAGCCAGAAACATAACCTTATCTCAGTTGGAGCTTGGATCTTTATTACATCATTTGTCTTGCCCATTGGAGCTAAAATTTCCCCCGCCAGATGCTGCACTTTGAGGCAATAAAACTTGGCAAGGTGGCAGAAAGAGCACCAGGGAGAACTAGATAGAGAGATAACGAGCAGGCAGACACACAAGTGGAAGATGTAAGGAACACACTCCCTGAACAGCGAGGGATTTTTTTTTTTGCTCCCTGCACAGAGCTGTCTCTTTGCAGTCAGACACAGGTCAGTGGGCAGGGAGCCCGGCTGCCGTTCACTGAGACAGAAACACCCACTGAGCAATTATCGCATGAGCCCAGTCATCACAGAGGTTACGCTGCTCACAGTCTCACACTGCTGGCCTAAGCTGGCTCCTATCTAAGATCCCCTCCTCCCCTTTCTCTGGGTGGTCCCCAGCGTGCGGAACAGATGTTTCTCTCCCACGCTCTGGGCCTGGTTATTCTTTGCAAGTGTCTCTGTGGAGCAGATGTCCCAGTGTGGGTAGCCTGTCCTCCCTCTCGCTGGAGCCACAGTGTCTATTGCTACTGTTCTGTGTTATCACCGGCCTAAGAGATCCTGGACCATGGGTTTCATTGGTGCAAAATGTCAGCAGATCCCTTGACTTCCTACACTCTTGCTCCTGACGCGAGCGGAGGGAGGAGAAATTGTGAGCAATCACACTCATAATTTCCAAAGGGGAAGCCATGTTAGTCTAGTTCAGTAAAACAAACAAGAAGTCCTGTGGCACTTAAAGACTAACAAATTTATTTATTGCACTCATAATTGATCCCTCGCTGCTTCTCCAACTTCTGCTTGCTGAGCTCTGGCTCAGCTGCTCAGACAATTTTGGAAACACTCTCTACCCCCCTTTGACCTTTCCTTGCAGGTCTAGAAGAAGCCGACCTGGGGCTCCAGTGGTCATGCCCCATCCCACTTGCCAAAAGAGGTCTGGACCTACTACCTCATTCTCAAGAACATAAGCAACATCCTCTTTCCTCCTGCGCAGCAAGGGAAGTCCTTTCTCTTCCCCAGAGGCAAGCCAGAGAATACCCCTTTGGGAGGCAGAGTGAGCCCTATGGAGGGGAAGGAGTTGGGCTGTGGCCCTGTGCAGAGTCAAGCAGGAGTCTCTATCTGTTGTATTTGGAGCTATTCCCCCCTTCTCAGGCAATGGGCTCAGGCTCTCTGCAGACTCAGACAGGGTCACTGCATCAGTTATACATGGGTCACATTTTGAAGGCTTGTCTCATAACCAAAATTAGTTGAGGTTTAATTCTTCTCCTGCTCTCTGCCTATGATCTGCATAGAGAATAGCAGGGGGTGCCAGAGAATTTTCTTCACATGCAGTGCAAAACAAGCTCTCTGAGGATCTGATTTTAGTAGAAATCGGGGTTTTCTAGTTGGTGATTTTCACCCAAATCCTTCTTGTCATATTTTTATGAATATTATATGCGACTCAGCTTCTCTATGTGCAGGGCATGAAGCAGCTAATTTCTCCTCTAGAACAGAGGAGTAAGGGATAGGAGAGGCTAGGCTAATATGAATTAAGTCTCAGAACTGAAGATGAAATCTAGGGGACTTTGGAGAAGAATGCAAGGTGATTCTGCCAATAGGGCCTGGCTTTTCCAGATTAACTGAAGGCCCCTTAGATCCTGGATTCCAGGTGACTAATAAATACTGGCTTGCTTTGCAACAGTTGCCCTAGGTCACTGCTAATCACTGCTGGTTGCACTACTCCCTAAAGGGCTGAACACTCCACCAGAGGGTTCTGGACTCATGTGGATTCGCTTGGAGCCATGAAAAGAAATAGGTGGTAGAAAACCTCATCCGACCCTGATATACCAGCATCTCAAATGCACTGGGAGAAAGACACATCATGGGGAGTAGTAGATACTGAGGGCTGAAATGGGCAGAGACAGAGGCCCAGCTCCTATCCTCAGCCTCAACATGTAGTAGCTTCACCCACTGGTGTCCAGATTGGCTAGTCCTTTCTGTTGGTTCATGTCCCTACATCTGTAGAGAACTGGGAAATATATTTATTATTTTTTAATAAATATCATACACTCCTTAGAGTCTGAGTGAAATACAGCCCTGCCTAACTGCATAGATTTAGCTCAAAGGGGGCTGTTAACAGAAACCAGGGGAAGATAGGTAAAACAATGGCCAAGATAAAGAGCATCTCTCAAGTGTGCTGGAAGGGCTGTTAGCCAAGGCTGAGAATCTGGAGATCAAAAAGCCCTAGTGTGTGAAAGGATCAGCCCTGCAGAGAGAAAAAGGGGAAGTGATCACACAGAGACAGCATGCTACACGTGTGAGGATGCAGGAGTGTGCAGTTGGCAACTTGTTACCTGGTGTCCAGGGGGAGGAGGACTTAACTCCCCTTGTATGGTACAGGAGTTCAAGCTGCACACACCCCCTGGCCATGGACCTTTGGTCAGAGATTTTCGGTAGCAGTGTTCATTCAACCTGAAGCTCCACCCTTCACATCCTCGTGCCCCACACTGAGGATATATAAAGCTGCATGAGCAAACTGCTGTCAAATCCTTCTCTGCCACAAAGACCCACAGAGGAAAATCCAAAGCAGAGGAGAGGGAGGGCAAGCAGTTATACACCCATAAGAAGGCACATCTCAGAGAACCCCAGTTACTGCACTAGGTGAGTAACCTCTTCTTCTAAGAGTAGCATCCCTGCGTTAGTTCCACTTCAAGTGACTCGCGCACAAGTGCTTCATTTATCATGGAAGAGATGTCAAGTCTCAAGCAAACTCTTTTTTTACATTCATAACTTATACAGCAAGCCCAGTGGTGATGGGGCAATGAAAGGTTAGTCCTGATAAGCATTCAGCACTACTCAAAAAATATCAGGAAAGAGGAAGCTTCACACAAGAGTTGGATTACCAGACACCAAAGCATGGAAAGGAGGACAGAGAAGTACGAAAAGGAGGACACTGGAGGACACATGGAGAAAATGTAGTATTAATGTAATATTCTTTTGTTTTTAGGGGGCCCTGGAATGCTTCTCCCTAAAAATAGGGTGTTCTGGTGCATTCCAGCATACTTCTACCCCTGTAAGTAAAAAGCCAGACAAAATCATGTATTTTTGAAATGCCTGCCAGACGGAGGACGTGAAGTTAAAAAGGAGGACATGTCCTCCTTTTGCCTGACATCTGGTAACCCTACACAAGAGTCTATTGCCAAAGACATCACTGCACTGCCAACTTCAGAACCTCTTCTAGAGGCATGAACCAAAACACAGTGGTTGCAGAAAGCATTTACTGATGTCCAGGTTGCTCTACAAATTTCAGCAGTTGGAACATCTTTGCCACAGAAGTAGATGATGACCTTGTGGAATGAGCTAACACTCTAGAAGGGATCTGACTGTTGACAAGTGTCATACACCATGAAATAGTAGTCCCAGGGAGCCATCTCAAGAACCACTGAGTGGAGATTTTTGTTCCTTTTGATCTGTCCACAAATGAAACAAACAGCCTGGGAGGCTTTCAGAGGTAAAATAGTGAACATGGTTCAAAGGGGCGTTTCATCGGGCAACCAAGGACAAAGTTCAGGTTCCGTGCTGGAGTAGGTTCTCTAAGCTGAGAAAAAGATTCCTCAATCCCCTAAGGAATCTTGATGTTACAAGGTTAGCAAAAATTGAAAATCCTCCCATAAACAAATGAAAGGCAGCTAAAGTCACCAAGTGAACCTTAACAGAACCCACAGGGAAACATTGTCTTTTTAACTGTAACAAGGAGTCCAGGGTGATGGAAAGAGAAAGTGTGAGGTGTAGAGACTTGTCACCAATGGTGAAATCTTTTCCATTTTTGAAGGTAAGTATTTCTCACAGGCTTCCTTCTGCTGTTTACCAGTACCTGTTGTACCTCTGTTAAACAGCAAATCTTTACCCCAAGAACCATCCAGAAGCCACACCAGGGGTTACAGGACTCCTAGTTGGGATGAAGTGTTGTCCTCAAACAACAAGCAGAAGCTGATTGGAAGTGTCAGTGGTGGATCATAGATGACCAGAAAGACAAATCAGGTGAGATTACAGCAGCTGTCTCAGCCAAATTGATGCAATCAAAATGACTTCATCCTGCCTGATCTTGCTGAGAGCTTTCAAGAGTAATGGCGCTGGTGGGTAAGTGTAAAGAAGCCCCCCTTGCCCATGAAATAAGGAAGGCATCATTGACTAATTGAGGATTGAGTACATTTTTGCACTTTGGGTAGGTGGCAGTGGCAACTCCTGAAAACCCTCAAGTGAGAAATATGCTGCTGAGGACTCGTGAATCCAGCTCCCATTCTTACCTCTGGGAGAAGCACCTGCTCAGGTTGCTGACTGTGGTATTCTGTGTACCCAGCAGGGAAGAAGCTGAGTTGACTATTTGATAGGCCAGTGGTTCTCAACCTGTGGCCCAGAGGCCAAAAGTAGCATATGGGGTCTTTCAAAGTGGGCCGTGGCTCCCCTACTGCTGGCTGTAGAAGGGAACTGCCTCCTAAGGACTCAGATGGCATGTGTTGCTGAGACTGGTGCAGGCTCCTTGCTACAGCCAAGGGGATGGATCAGCATTGCCCTCCCACTAGATGTTGCAGGGAGTGTGGCAAAGGGACCTCCTGAGTCCCTAGGTGCTAAGGTCGCTGCTGGAGCCAGAAGGAGGGGAGCACTGATTTCCAACCTCCCTGGCTGCAGAAGGAAACCATTGCCTAGCAACCCCATTGGAGCACACAGAGCTACAGGATGCACGTAGTATCCCTGCTGCACCCAGGGGCACAGGAGATCAGCAAGGAGGCAGCCTCCTCATGGAACTTCTTCCGTCTGGCTGGAATGGGTTGGGAGGCACTGCTGGTGGAGCAGTCAGGATCTACCATGCTCGAGGAGAGAGGCAGGACTCTAAATATCAGTGCCTTCCAGTTTGGCTAGCACTTAGCAGCCATCCACTGTAACCATGCCATGTTCGTCAGTGTGCAGTGACAGTCGCTCATCTACACTAGTGCTCTGCGAGTTTGAGGACAAAATCATAGAATCATAGGGTTGGAAGGGACCTCATGAGGTCATCTAGTCCAACCCCCTGCCAAAAAAGCAGGACCACTCCCACTAAATTATCCCAGCCAGAGTTTTGTCCAGCCGGGCCTTAAACATCTCTAAAGACGGAGATTCCATCACCTCCCTAGGCAGCCCATTCCAATGCTCTACCACTCGACCAGGGATGGTCCATCCATAGAGGTGTCCTAGGCGGTTGCCTGGGGCACCAACCAGCAGAGGCCACCAAGGGTCTGGCTGGGGATGGGGCCAGCAAGCCTCCCGCCCTGCCCCTCCAGCATCAGGCCACCGGCAGGGAGCCGGCCCCAGCTAGGGGAGCAGCAGGACCAATTTGGCCCGGCAGCCTGTGCAGCACCCGCCCACCACCTGCCCAGGCTTGGGGAGTGGCCACCAAAATCACAGGTGCCTAGCACACCAAAAAACCTTGGGCCAGCCCTGACTGTAAGTGATCTGTAGGTGTAAATACTGAATGTAAAAATGAGCCCAGTATCATCAAAGTGTTTACTTCAAATATGTGGTGATTTGTAGTCCTTAATGGTGTACACATCAATACATTTTTTATGAGTTGATAGACCGGTGGCCCTTCAGGATTACAAATATGGTATTTGTTGCCCTCAGACCAAAAAGGTTGGGAACCACTGATGTGGAAAATGCAGGCCATGCTGCCAGTCATGGTCTTGACAGATTTGGTTCTGATCTGTGCGAGGAAACGTGCAAGCATTTCTGACTGTTCTGAACTCCAGAATGTTGCTGTGCAGAAGATGCATTTGGGGAGACCATTTGCCCTGCACGGTGCTTGATCCCAGATGTGCTCCCCATCCCAAGAGGTACACATTTGATGTGACAATGGTGGTAGGAAGAGGAATGAAAGGAAACCCCAATACAGAACCTGGAAGGGTGCCTGAGCAAATGGAGTGAGACCCGAACCTGACAGGAAACAGTTGTCCAGACTGGCCTTGTTCAGCATACAAACTGTCCTAAACCATCCCTGGACACACCAGAGAAGTAATCTGGTGTGGTGGGTTATAAGATATAAACTGCCAGATGATCTAAAAGCTGGAGATAATTTCTTGTGATAGTCTGAGGACTTATTCGAATCTTTGCAATAAGACTTCTCGGTGTCCTGAACTTGACCACATGTAGCTAAAAGCTCTGGCTCCAACAGCATCTAAGTGGCTTTTACAAAATCTACCTGCTGAGCTGGGGTCAAAACAAACTTTTCAGGACTGAGCTGGAGGCTCAAACTGTGGAACAGAGACTTTATCATTCATACTGCGGACAGACCTCTTGGAATATCAATGTGGCTCTTGAACTTTTAACACGTCGTTGCTCACCCCAGATGATCAAAGTCAGATATAAGGAGGTCTCAATGAAAACTGTGGAATCGGTGACCCAGAAGACCATGGTATGCACAACTGTCTGGTACTGGTAAGTAATGGGGACTCAAGCTTATTCAACACAAGAAGGTCCTCTGAGTATTTAAACTCCTGTGGTACTGAGGTACATAGGAGGTAGTTAAATGAGATCCTGTAGAAGCCAGCTTCAGTACCAAGGTAGGTACTGCAGCTGTGCTACGGGTCCCAAACACTTGCTATGAGTCCAGAATCAGATTCCAGTGGTACTGTAGACATACAGGCTGATGGTATAGATGTAGGGATGCAGAAGCATTTCGTGGCATAGACATTTTTTATGAAGAACTTCTGCTAGTATGGATGTGACCGCCCAAAACTGAAGATGTCTTTGGTACCCAATCCCATTCAATAGCAATATGGCTTCTAGAGGAAACCTTAGATATCTTCGTAGTACTTAAGCCGCTTGGAGCCTTTATAGAACTCTGCCTGCGACCTGTGGTCTCTAGAACATTTTACTCAGTCAGTGACTGAGACTTCTTAGAAGGAAACATAGCACTCTGACTTTTCTTGTCAGTAGCCAGAGACTTAAAATACAAAGCTCTCTGCACTGCAAGCGCTGATGCAGGGCTGCCTTCCCTGAGGATTTCAGTGGCTGAGACACAGACAAAGCAGCGATTGTATCTCTTAAGGCTCTTGGTGACATCTGATGAAGTGGGATTTTCTCCCATGAAAGCTCATGCAATAAGTAAACTTGTTAGTTTTTAAGTACCACAAGACTCCTCATTTGTCTTATTGACTGGGATCCTAAAGTAGACAGAGCTCTAAGTGTGCTTGGAGCCCAATGTAAAGGGCAGGTCTCAGACTCCAGACTGATCTTAGGGCTTGCTCTGTCATCAATCATTTGAACTGATCTTCCTGTTTTACCCAAATCTGCTTTTGAAGAGGGAACAGATCTTACACCCACTCAGGTGTCTCCCAAATAGAAGAGGCACCAAGAACATCCATCAATGACTGGGGTAGCATCCTGGGAGGAAAGAGACCACTTAAAGACTGGAGATCTCAGGATGGCACAGAAAAAATAGTTGAGAACAACCCCTCAACTGGACAAAACACACAAAAAGGGAATTACCATACCAACTAACAACTAAACTAAACTAGCCAACTATTTGAAGACTACGTAAAGCAGGCATGCTCAATACTCTGTCTCAGGACAAAGGTGGAACTGAGGGGGGGTTTGCGCACACAGCCCTATGTGATAATGTCCTTAGTACAGGGCACAAGAACATGCAGGGCACACACACGAGAACTGGCACTGATACCAAAAATCTCTGATAAAAGATGAATGCAGGATCAGGCACACCTGGAATGCTGCACCCAAAGGGACCTATCCAAAGAAGAATGAAGAGCATCAGGGCTAAGTCAAGTGTACACAGAGACTGGAGGGGAAAGGCAAGCGTGCAGGTCTCTTATTTTATATCCATTTCTCTAAGCAATGTGTATCTTTGAATAAAATAAACCATGCTTTGCTCTGGCTCTGTCACCACATACTGTTACTGCCCATGAGCCAAGGAACATGGCTGGAGACCAACAAGGTGTCACCCAGAGAGCGACGGAGAGCAATCGGATCATAGGATCATACCCCAAAGCCAAGAGAAGAATGTGCACTCTAATGTGGAGAAACAGGGGTAGACAGCAAGAGTGGAATTATTCACAAGACGTCTCTGAAACTGAGGGGGAAGGGACAGGGTGCAGAGGGCTCTTGTGGGGCCGTGATGACGAAGGGGTCCCAGGAAGGTGTTCATGGAGCTCAGCTGTCAGGAGCTATGAAGTCTGCCCTCTCCCAGCTGCTTTTTGGGGCCCTAAGCTCCAAGTAATACGTACTGCTTTTGACTCAGCTAAGATCAACATGGACTCTTGGACAGGGTTCAGCTGCACCCTCCAAAGTTTCACTGCTGGATACGGCATCATCGTCCACTCCCTTATAAGAGAAGGGTTTGCAGGCCACACATAGGTCCAGTCACCACTGTTGGCTAGCTGTGACTGCTGAGGGAGGGTAACAAGGCTGGGCGGGTAAGGGCTCTCTGGCAAGACTGCTCAGGGCTGACAGATTCATGCTCAGCCACTGCCATCTAGTGGCCAGAGTAGCTTGTTACAATGGTGAGGAATGTAGAAGTGTGATCCCAGCAAATATTGATCAGGGCCACTAAACAAATTGATGGGGCACATACCAGGTTAGACTGGCCCACGAGTCTCATCTGGCGTGGCAGAGAGGAGCCAGGATCCTGGGTTAAATGGCCTGCCCATGGGTCTGATTGGGGTGGCACAGAAGGGTTGGAATACTGATGAGCTCTCATGTAGGGTGGTAATTCATACCCCCCACCCCACTAGATGGTCAGAACATGAATCAAAAGAAATCTGATGAGGTTAGACAAGGACAAGTGCAGATTCCTGCACTTAGGACAGAAGAATCTCAGGCACTACTACAGATGGGAATGACTGGCTGGACAGCAGATCTGCAGAAAAGAACCTGGGAGTTACGATGGACAAGAAGCTGGATGCGAATCAAGTGTTCTCTTTGCCAAGAAAGCTAACAGCATATTACGCTACATTAGTAGGAGCGTGCCCAGCAGATCGAGGGAAGAGTCCGGGGAACATTACTGACGAGGAGAGGCTGAGGGAACAGGGTTTGTCGAGTCTGCAGAAGAGAGGAATGAGGGGGGATCTGACAGCAGCCTTTAACACCTGAAGGGGATTCCAGGGAGGATGGAGCTAGGCTGTTCCCAGTGGCGGCAGATGACAGAACAAGGAGCAATGGTCTCAAGTTGCAGAGGAGGAGATCTAGGTTGGATATTAGGGAAGACTTCTTGCCTAGGCGGTTGGTGAAGCACAGGAATGGGATCCCTAGGAAGGTGACGGAATCTCTGTCTTTAGAAGTTTCTAAGGCCTAGCTTGACAAAGGCCTGGCTGGGATGATTTAATTGGGATGGGTTCAGCTCTGAGCAGGGGTGTGATGGGTTGGAGATGCCCTACACTAGAGAAGCTCTGTATAAACTATGGGTGTAAAGACAAGGGGGTTGGACTAGATGATCTCCTGAGATCTTTTCAGGCCTGATCTTTTTTGACTCTATGAACATCGGTTTTGTAACAAAGATTTTATTTTCGTTATGAATGTTACAAGTTGGCATACAACAGGCCCCCTCTTGACAGGCACTGCAGAGACAGACAGGAAACCAGACCCCTGTGTGCAATGTGGAATGGGAGCATCTGTTTTGGTTCCTGAACTGGGCTGATTCTTGATGGAGCACAGCACCCAAGTGGCCCATGCCTAGGACAGAAAGAACATGGAGATGATAACGCAGTGTTCAAGGTCAATAGAGACTGCTAAGAGCAATCAAAGGAAATGCCTGGTTAGATAATGAAGCTATCCTTTGGGACTCTATGTCACAAGATGCTAAGTTTAGCAGAGTCAACAAAAGGGTTAATGTGCATAATGAGCACATCTTGAACTATGAAGGTGCTGGAGACAGACTATAAACCTCCAGATTTAAGGACATGAACCAACCCTAAACATCTCCCATGGATGGGGTATGCCACAAATGCTCACTAGGAGGCATCTTGCATCTCATTCTGAAGCAACTAGCCCCTGCCGGAGATGGGACACCAGGCTCGATGGGTCCATCGCCTAGTCTGGTTGGACTATTCCTACATATTAATTAAGATCACAAGTAAGGTTCATGGTTATTCACAAGGGAAAAGAAAATTGAGGTTAGCTCCTTTCTTGGTTTTGCAGCATTACCACTGGCATTACAGGAATACCTAGCGATCCTGGCCAAGACCGGGGGCCCATCCTCTGCCAGGCATGATTTGCGTGAGAGTGAGACATACTGGCAGGAGTGGGCAAAGCAGGCTAGACAGAATGAAGCAGTGTAGGCAACACTAATGTTCTGAGACATTTTGTCCCCCCTTCTCACTGTGGCCTAGCCGGGTTGAGCTCAAGGAAGCTGGTTTGTTTTGTTTGGCCTCTAGAGGCACAAACGTCTCCAGCCAGCAGTGCCCGGTTCAAGTTCTGCAGAGAGCAAATCACCCAGCAGTGCTAGTTTATAAGAGCAGATAGAGAATTCAGGATGAGAACCGAGAGCTGTTTCCCAGCCAGGGCAGAAATGATCCGCTCAAGGAGAGGATCAAGGTGGCCCTCTTCCGTAAGTCCCACCCCTGTTACCTAGAACTCGGTGAGGTCATCATTGAAGTACAACAGGATGCCCGGCATGTACTGGTCGGAGTCCAGATTGAGGTGATAGAACTCCTCGTCCTCATCCGGGATCTTGTTCTGCTCCAGAGTCTTGTCCATGTCCAGGTTTGTGCCCTCGTACTTCCAGGTGTAGCTGGCAGCATGGGCGTTGTAGGGCAGGTACCGCCTCAGGATATCCCACATGGATTCCTCTGCGCACACCTGGAAAGAAAGACTGAGGTGTCACTCCCTAGCTCCTTAGGCGAGAGGAATGGAGGGGTGGGGCAGACACCCTCCAGCAGAGCTCCCCACAGAGTCCTGGCCAGCTCCTCCGCAAGGAAAGGACCCAGAGATTCCAAGGCCAGGAGGGTCACCTATCCTGACAGCCTGGCAGACTGCCCCCAAGGACTGTAACTCCCAGAGTCCCCTGCTTCCAGGGGAAGTGGGACTGCCCAGCTTTGCTGTGTCTATTTCAGGACAGAAACAGCCTCTGGACAGGTTGACTGAAGAACCCAGCTAGGGGTCGACCCCTGCGTCTTGGTATCTCAAGGCGCCTGAAGGGGAGTGGTATGGCAGTTTGCCCAGTGCTGCCACTTCAGCTCCCTGCCCCTGTGACACAAGGCATAGCTCACCTCCAGCACATGCTCCTGTGAAGTCAAGGTGTTGACAATGCGGATGTGCCGGGTCTTAGACGCTAGGATCCCCACCTCATATTTGCGGTCCTTCCACCAGGGCACGCCAAAGTCATTGGCCCAGTCGGAGCGAGGCAGTTGGGGTGGGATGTGGATAAAGCGGCCTTGGGGGGTGTAGTACTTGATGCATCCCGTCAGGGGGTCCACATGGGTCTGGATCTGAAAGGCAGATGGTTCCATTACCAGAGCGAAGGAGGGAATCTGGCTTTACCTGCAGCAGCTACTCCCTAGGTTGATCGATGTGTTACTAGCAGACAAGAACCATTGCCTAAAGCTGATGGGCCTGCTAAGCACAGTGAGTGAAAGGAGCAACAAAATACCCCCCTTGCTTAGTGAGAACTGACTAGGAAGCCACTGCCCAAGGTCTGGAGCCGAGCGCTTTCCCTGAAACTGGGAGAGTGATCGGGTGCAGTTGTGCCTGTGCAACAACAAGGAAGAAAGCTAGAAAAGCCAAGCTGAGGGGTCAGTCACGAGGCAGAGCTCAACAGGGGAGCAGGACTGGCAGGAGAGGCGGGTTTGGGGGGTTTAAGTTGAGACACATAACAGACCCAGCCTGCAAAACCTAATTCTGCTTCTCTTCTCTCCTTGGGCTTAGAGGACAAGAGAGACCCTCTCATCAGACCCTGAAACCACTAGAAGCAACCCCAATGGCTGCAGATCAGGACCTCACCAGCAGGTCAGAAGGCCTGTGCCAGCTCCTTAGGGAAGAAGATGATTCCCCTCTGGGAGACAGGGAAGGGGGGAACCTGGGAAAGAAGGTTTCCGTCCCATGAGAGGCAAGGAAGGTTGATCCCAACCTGACTGACCTCTTGTCCCACGAACACAGAGTTCTGTGCCCAGGTGGCACTGCAGGGGCAGTTCCCCAAAAGGCCATGGAAACAAGGAAGAGAGGAAAAATGTGGGACGGCTGCTATACAGGGATCCCTCGTCCGGCACCAAGGCGCAGGCACGTCTTAAGTGGGGCAGCTGGTTATAGGGGGATCTCTTGACAGATGTCAAGATGCAGACACCTTTGGGCCAGGGCACAGAAGCTGGCTAACAACTTCACAACAGCTTCAGACAGGAAATGAAGGACGCTCCTTTACCCACGTCAAACTGGAGGGGTGGAGGTCGGGGAAAGCAGTGGGCCATCTGCAACGCACCCATCCTAAGAGAGAGGTCCGACCAGGTCATGGCACTCACATCTCTGGTTTTAGGGTTGAACCAGTGGCTAATGTCCTTCCCAGCGGCTTCCAAGATGGGCCTCAGCAAGACGTCCCCTGGGGTAGACAGAGCCGGGAGTGAGATGGGGGATGACGGCAGTGCCACCTGCCCATTTTCAGGGGGCATCTTTCACCCCCCCAACTCCAGCGTCAGAGAGCGGGGGGTTGCTGCCAGGCCCCAGGATACAGCCGCCTTCGGGCAGGGTCACGGCCAGCTTTCCACCCCGTGGGCTGGCGGGGCAGATGCTGGGTGCCCCATCCCGGGTGCTGTTGAGGGGCTGGTCCCCTTGTGAGCCCCGGCCGGGGGGGCCTGTGGGGACACAGCTGCGGGGAAAGGGGGACGCCGGGGAGGAATATGGGGGAGCACCGCAGTGCATCATGGGATGGGGTAGAGGGGGTGAAGTGGCAGGGGGCAGCATAGCTTGTGGGTGCAAGTTGGGGGGCGTTCCCCAGTGCATTGTGGGGGGACTGATGGGGGCTCCCGCGGTGCATTGTGGGGCACCGACCCTTGTGCTGCCGGACCAGCGGGCTCAGGTCGTGCACGCGGCCCAGGTAGGAGACCCAGAGGTCGCCGGGCCGCGCATGCGCAGCCACCTCCCGCGGGGTGAAGTAGCGGCGCTCGAACGTCTCCATCCCGCCGCGCGCCCCGAACCCGCCGCGCTGCCATGGCAACCCGCGCGGGGCCTGCCGGGACCCGGAAGGAACGGGCGCCCGCCCCGCCACCGTGGCAACCGCCCAACCAATCGGTTGCGGCGCCCGGGCCCGGAACTTCCCCCCCGCTTCGCTGCCACGGCAACCGCCCGCCCGGCCCAGCGCGCACGCGCGCTCTCAGCACGTGACCCGCAGGCCGCGCTCGCGCGAGGCTTCCCGAGCAACCGCCGCCGCCGGGCCGGGGATGGAGGCGCCGCCCTCCCCCGCGCTGCGCGAGGAGAACGGCTGCTGCCGGCCCGCCGGCCCCGGGCTCCCAGAGAGCCCCGCGGTGAGGGGGCGGGGCCGCCGGGTGGGGGGGTCACTGGGGGAGGGGGAGGTGACAGGGGTCACTGGGGCAGGTCAGGGCGGGGTCAGAGGTGGGGGGTCACCGGGGATAGGTCAGGGGGTGGGGCAGGGGGAGGCGACAGGAGTGGGGGAGGGGTCAGAGGTGGGGGTCACTGGGGCAGGTCGGGGGTCAGAGGTGAGGGGTCACCAGAGAGAGGTCAGGGGGTGGGGGAGGGGTCACTGGGGTGGGGGGGGGGGGACAGGCAGGGGGCCCACGGGGCCAGGCGTGCGTGGGGCAGGATCGGGGTCTCCGGGGCTGGCGCACTGAGCTCCGCTCTGCCCCCCAGGACTCGGATGGCGACGCTCCTGACTCCCCCTGCACCCACGCCCGCCACATGCTGCAGACGCTGCTGAACAAGAACATGCGGATCCGCATGACGGACGGACGGACGCTGGTCGGCTGCTTCCTCTGCACCGACCGCGACTGCAACGTCATCCTCGGCTCGGCCCAAGAGTACCTGAAGGCCAGCGGTGCGCAGGATGCCGGGTTCCCCCTCGCTGGGGAGGGTGGGGGAGCCGGGACGTTGGGCTTCTGCCCCTGGCTCCAGGAGGGGAGTGGGGCGGGCGGTTAGAGCTGCGGGGCTGGGATCTAGGACTCGGGTCCCTCGCCGTGTGCCTCAGTCGCCCTCCGTGGAGCTGCTGGCACGCTGCTGTTGGCGCCCAGGGAGGGGAGCAGCTGGTGCCAAGGGACTGACGGGCTCATCTCCCCTCTCTCTCCCCCCAGACTCCTTCGCAGCCAGCGAGCCCCGTGTGCTGGGCCTGGCCATGGTGCCCGGCCACCACATCGTCTCCATTGAGGTGGAGCTGGAGAGCCTGAGCCGGCCCCAGTACTTGTGAGACAGGACGCGCCACCCCTCTGCCGCAGGACCCGCTGCCAGCCGTCGGCCGCTGGCAAAGACTCGCTTTGTCCATTAAAGTGCACAGGGAACCCCGGCAGAGCGGCTGGGGTCGTTTGTCCTGCGCGGGTCTCGGCGTCCTTAGCTTGGCCCCGGGAACGACTGGGACTTGTGCCCTGCCCATCGCCCTGGCCTCTGGGCATCAGCCGCACGCTGGTCTCCACCTGGGCACGGAGGCGATTCTCCTCTCTCCGGCCCTCAGCTCCCTGCCAGCCCAGCACGGCACAGACCTGCCACCCCGGTGACTTGATTTCCCCGGTCCTCCTTCCCTCCAGGAATGCCATTAACCCCTTGCTGGCCGCTGTTGTTCCTCCTGAGGTGAAGGGCCCACGGGGGGCCCCCCGCTCGCTCCCTGCTGCTGGCTCTGTCTGTGGGGCCTCGGGCCAAGCCTGGCTTCCAGCCTGGCGCCTGCAGTTTCCATCCGCTCCGAACAATGGCCCGTGTGTCCCGCTGACCCTGTCCTTCCCATGCTGCAGGAACCGACCCGGGGGAGCTGCTTATCTCAGCCCAAGCTGCTTCCCCTGACGCCAGTGCTGGGCCTGTGCCTGCCCATGGCCTTGGCTCCTGGTCCGTACCAGAGCCCCCACATGCCTACCAGGCCAGCAGCCCTGTTAGAGGACGAGCGTGGGGCAGGGGGTGAGCCAGGACTCCTGGGTTCTCTCCGTGGCTCTGCCACTGCCTTTCTCATGCCTTGGCAGCCTGCCTGCTCTCCTAGCCCAGCCCTGCCTCCGCTTCCCCCAGCTATGGAAAAAATCATTGTGTGTTTGCCGTGGACCTGGGCCATGTCCGTGCGGCTGGTTGGAGTGACAGACGAGCAGGGGGATGCTGGAGGTCAGAGAAAGGCCACACTGGGCGTTGGCCTGGGATCTGTTCCCGTGTGGGGCATGTGCAGCTTGCAGTGGGGCAGGTGAGCTGGCACTACTAAAGGTGCCTGCTTCCAATCCGGGGAGGCAGAGGATCTCTGTGGCTGAGCCAGCCGCATCTCCCGGCAGCAGCCCACGGCCAGTCCCCATACCCAGGGCTGGAGAGAATGGGGCATCCAGCACCCCGGGACTGGGAGTGAGGCTGTTTGGTCCAGTCAGTGCCCGGGCCCCAGGATCACGCAGGGGATCTGGCAGGGGCCAGTGTGAGGGGGTCCCAAGCCCAGGCAGGAGGGTCTGGGCAGCGCCCACCATGCCAGGACCCCAGTCGCAGACAGGAGAGTCTGGGCAGTGTTTTGGCATGGCAGGGGCAGGGGGCTGGGCAGAGCCTTGTGGGAAGTGAAGGCATGTTTCTTTGACCTTCTCATTGGCTCATGGGACAGCTGCTCTCCTGGGGCCATGCTTAGTGGGAGGTGGTCACTGGGATGGGAATCCTGTGGCGGGAAGTTCCGCAGACCCAGCCTGACCTCAGAGGGAGACACAGCATGCCTGCCCGCATAGCTGGGGTGGCACCAGACGAGCCTCCTCCCCTGTGCCAGGCCAGCAGGCCTGTGCGGACCCCCCCCCACCTGCACTGGCTACTGTTCTGCCCCATGGCTTGGTGACAGAGGGGCAGACCCTGCCCCCAAGCTACAGCCAAACCCGGTGTGAAGTTAAGGAAGGAACATAATGGGCAGGAAAAGCTTTTAATTGATAAAATAATGCTCCATATCTGCCCCCAAAGCCCTCCCCCCACTGCTCCAAGCCAGGCCCCAGGCCCCCAAACTACCCACCAGCCTGAAGCCCTCCCTAGATTGCTCATAGCGAAGCCCCAGCCAGCCACAGACAAACTCTCATAGCCCCCAAAATGCCCCCAGAAGACAAGTTACCCCCTCAGTGGTTGAACGAGCAGGGGAGCCTTGCCCTCCCCAAATCTAGACCAGCAGGGAGTCCCCTCCACCATCTCTGGAAGCATCAGCAGGGAGGGGCCCTGTGCAGCTTTTCGGGGGTCTCCAGCAGAGGAAGCGGTTGGCCCCGTCCATGGCTCTTGGCTTCTCCTTCTTTGGTGGGGGTGGGAGGGTCATCCGCAGCCAGGTGCCCCCATTGGTGGCTGTGGCGTGCGGCTGGCCCCGCCCTCACACCCAGACCTTGTCCCGGCGGGCAGGGCTGTGGCCGCAGGGGCAGCACCAGCTGGCGCGGTGGTAGTGCCCGGCGGGCAGGTCCTTGTAGACGGCCAGGCTGTAGGGCAGCAGGCAGTACCCCAGCTGCAGCCAGCGCG
The DNA here is from genome assembly GCA_007922195.1 of Podocnemis expansa. Taxonomy (NCBI): domain Eukaryota; kingdom Metazoa; phylum Chordata; order Testudines; family Podocnemididae; genus Podocnemis; species Podocnemis expansa. The sequence goes on along the minus strand of ML682121.1, from coordinate 1,015,139 downwards.
CCAGCCGGCAGAAGGCGGCCAGGCCCAGCACCAGGAGTGGCAGCAGGAGCGTGAATCCCAGCACCAGCAGGGCCGTGGCACCAGCGTCGTGCAGATGGGTCGTGCACGGGGGCACCTGGGAGTGCAGGAACTGTGGGTGGGAAGGACGAGAGGGTCAGCATGGGCGATGGGTGCCCCTGTGAACGGGGTCTGGACCTGCACGTTTCGCTGCCGGGCCTGTTTGCACAGGTGCCTGCCCCCACGCGTGCCAAGAGCGACGCCTGTTCACCCAGACGGCAAGATAGACGTGCACCCTTGTGGGGAGGGAAGCGTGTGTGCCCCAAGGTCTGCGCGCTGCTCAGGTCAGTGCGCGTGCAAAGGCCCTCATGGCACAGCGCGACCCCCACCTACCTCAACAAACACCCCCGTGTACACGTGTGCAAATGCGCCGGGGGGCGTCAGCCCGAGCGGCGTGCAGGGAGCGGGACAAAGCACACACGTGTGCCCGTCCCCCCATCACTGAGGCGGGGGGGCGGTGCCAGGCGGCGCTGGGACGGGCCCCCCCGCGGCTGCACTTCGTCCCAAAAGGCCCCCCCATGTCACCCCCGAGTCCCCCGACCGTCCCAGCCCTGGGGGAGCCCAGGTAACCCCGCTCCCTCCCCGGGCTCCCAGAGCAAGGTCCGTCGGCCCCGTCTCCTCCCCTCGGGCCGGCCCGGGGCTCACCTTGGAGTGGCAGAGGAAGCCGAGCACCAGGGCGGCGCCGGCGGGCAGCAGCGCGGCCGCGCAGAGCAGCGCGCAGAGCAGGGCGCAGAGCGCGGCGGCCAGCAGGTTGTGCGCGCTGAGCAGCACGGCGCAGGCCAGGCAGTCCAGCGCCCCGCGCAGCTCCAGGGGCGGCTCCGGGCCGTAGGGGGGCGGCGGCGGCACCGGGCTGCCCCCGTCCTCGCTGCCGCGCGCCGCCTCCCCGCGGCTGGCCATGGCCGGGGGCTGAGCCGGGGACTGGGCGCGCCGGGCTGCGCGCCGCCTTATAGCGCCCGCGGGCCGCCCCGCCCCGCCCCGGATTCCAGGCGTGCTTGCCATGTAGCCTCCCCTCCCCCATCGCCGAGGGGCCTTCGGGGCTGGCCCCCAGGGGGGCTGCGCGCTGACCTCGGAACCCAACGCTCTTTCGTGGACCCCCGGCTGAAAGGAAAGGCACCCCTCAAGCTGCTGGACCCCCACGACTGAGGCCGCGGGGTTGCGGGATGCCTCACCCTGCTCAGGGAATTTTACCCGTCCCCCCAACGATTTCTCTTCGGGTAAAGCGTCTTCCAGCTGGATGCGACCCCCCAAGCGCTGGCCATCACAGCACCTCACCTCCACTCATTCCATCAGTTCCTCAGCCTGGTTAAACAGAGGGGCCAACCTTCCTGTGTGAAGGTGTCCAACGTCCGCTTCCCACCATCAGCTCCTCTTGTGCCGCTCTCCACCCTTCTCACTCTTTTCCTCTCGAGGCAGCTCCTTCCACACATAACCGCCTCGCCTCGCTTTCGTTCTGTAGTTTGATGGATAGTTTCTGCGGCTCCTTTCTGCTCCATACTGTTGCCCGGTGTCCATTTTAATCCACGGTCGCCCACACCAGACCCAGCGACCCATGGTGCTGTCACTCCAGCCGGATGGGGGTAAAGCGAATGAATAGGTTCCCCAAATCTGACTCAGCTCTGCCTTGATGGGGCCCAGCAACTTGGATCTGGCAGCTTTTGATATGATGCCATCAAGAGATCAGCCAATGGAATTAGGAACCTGACAAAGAAACTCACCCTCACCTTCCTGTCCCCTTCAGAACAAAACACAGAGGCCTTCTCCGTATCTCTGTGAGTTAATTTAATCTTTTTTACATTTACAAAATAAGATTTTTTTTTTCCTTTGTCGCCATATGATCCAGGAGGACCCAGACTTCCATTTGTTTCGTTCAGTGTGTTGGTGAATCGGAAAAAGTGCAGGTGAGATGCTGGGATGGGAGGGATTTTCTACAAAGGGACGGGAGAGGAAAAGATTCCTCAAAAGGAAACGACCAGAAGTCCCGATCGCACAGTGAGCCGTGGATTTCAGCACCATGAAAAGAGGCAAAAGACCAACAACAACAACAAAAAAACTCCATCTCACAATGCTGGGAGTGGGCTGAGGGTTAAAATTACAAACAAAAAGGGGGGGTGGAAAAATTCCAGAGAGAAACAGACAAATACACACGATTAAAAACAAAAAAAAAGACATTTTAAAAAAACAACCCCAAACACTAAAATCACCCCCCAATAACAACCAATAAATAGATAAATCATTACAAAAAACAACATATAAATTAAAAAAGAAAAACCAAAGACAAAGAAGAAAAACAGGACAATTTACAAATTGCAAAATTCTGAGGCAATGGAGGTAAAAAAAACAAAACAAAGCACCCGACATGTTTCTGGTTTAAAAACAACTGAGAAGTGGAGAGGCGAATCCTGGCAGGGGCGAGAGAGTTAAGGCTGACATCCTGCCTTCCTGGCTCAGTTTCTGTGGCTGACCTGAGAGGAAGAGGGAGTAAAACACGGCCTTGATCATGCGAAACGCTTAACCCAGGGGAAGGCAGCTCCCAGTGGCAGGGTTCCCGCAAAGCCCTGCTCACGAGGCTGGATTCCTCATTCCCCTTTGCACCATCGTTCGCACCATCGGAGGCACACGCCGGCGGGAATTGGCTCATTTAGATGAGTTAAGAATAAAAATGAGCCGGGAACAGATCAAAGAAAAAGACCCCCCCAAACCAAACCAACCAGGATTTAAGAAAGCAAATACCGGTAATTAACAAAACCACGCACACACACGCAAACCGCCCACCCCGCGACTATATATATATAACCCAATGTACAATCTCCCCACCGCCACAAACGCACAAAGAGGAAACAAAGGGAAATTCCTGCGCAAGAAACCCGTATTCTCTGTGGATGGTTGCTTTTTGTTTTTGCTTAATTTGCTGACGAGAAAAATGTAAAAAGACGACAAAAAATAACTCCCCGAACCCCTTTTTCCCCCACTGCCGCCATTCTTGGCCCCCCCCCGCCCCCCCTGCCCACAAAACAAAAGAGTTAATGCTCCATTGAAGAAGAGAGATTGTGGCCATCAAGCCTGCGCACCAAAGTCCACGTTCTCCTGCGTGCACCCGATCTCCTGAGCCGGGCTCTAGGCCTCCTGCGGCACATCTGTGCCAGGGAGCTGCTGGGGAGGGATCCGTAAGCCGTCCAGGGACGCCGAATTCCTTTTTCCTTCCTGGGGGATGGTATTTGTTTGGGTTTTGTTTTCTGTGGTTTTTATTATTAAAAAAAAAAAAATCTTTAAAAAATTCCTGGCCCCTCACCCCGGTCCCCGTGTCATTTTCAAGAATAAATTAAAAAGTTCATTTGTCTGAGAGTCTGTAGTCACAGGCTGGTGGCGGATTGGCTCCTCGGATCACGCAGGCAATTGGCTGCTTCCAGGGCTCCGTCCCCTCCCTCGTTTCAACAGCAAAGCTGATTGAGCCGGAGCGGTTCCGGTGTAAACAAGAGCTTGTCTGCGATTGGCCATGGGGGGACTGGCGGCATGGGGAGGCTTCTTCCTTCCCCCAGTGAGGCTAGGGGAGAATGCCTCAGGGGACGGGGGAGGTTACTCCATCTCTGCCCAGGAGGTCCCTGGGCCAGGCCTGGCTCATCTGGAGCTGGGCGACCCAGCCTGCGGGTGAGAAGGCAAAAAAGGATTAATGGAATCCAAGAGTCATGCAGCCTGCCCCCCCACCCTCCGTGAATCCCACGTGAACTGCTCCAGGGGTGTCGCTGACACTGAGCTTTCAGGGCCCGAGCCCCAAGTCCACTGCTGGGCCACCCGCGGCAGCAGGGCGCTTACGGGACTCAAGCTCCAAGTTGCAGCACGCCGGCCCCTGGGTCTTTTCCTGGGCCAGCAGCACTTCTGAACTGTTCCCTGAAGCCCAGCACCCCCTAAAGCTGTCCAGGAGCAATGAGTCTGATCTCAACGTGTGGGGGAAAGTGCACCCTGCTAAGCCCCTCTTGTCCTGCTCCTACAGTCTGGTGCCCCACTCGCCCTCACCAGGGTGAAGCTGTCATAGATCTGCGCCAGCTCCTCCGTCTTGTACTGTTCCAGCACCACCACGCCGTGCAGGGCCGCGCTGCGCTGACGAGCACAGTCCTCACAGTGCACCAGATATGTGTTCTTGCTGCCGTTCTCGCTGGTCACAAACAGGATATTAAACACTTCCACCTGCAGGGGTGGGACACGTGGATGTCAGCTCCCCCAGCCGCACCGAGCCCAACAGAGCAGAGTGAGGGCAGGGTGGGACACAGAAGTCTTTGCTCCCAGCCCCTGCTCTGTCCACTAGCCCGCACTCTCTTCCCAGACTCGAGGAGAGAACCCAGGAGTGCTGGCTCCCAGCTCCTCGCTGCTCTAACCACTGGTCCCCACTCCCCTCCCAGGGCCCTGGCCCCCAGCTCCTAACATTGTTTGCCATGCTAATGGTGGAGCCAACCCACAAACCCCACCTCTTCCCGTGAGCAGCCTCACTCCCCTCTGACTCCAGTGGTGGGCCCAGGTTACAGTGACAATTGAGACTCCAACAAGACAACTACACAGGGTCCGGGGAGAGAGTTTTATTTGGTTTCTACGCAAAGGTCCCTTTACAGTTACCACAGTTACAGACACGTGCCCAGGCCACCGAACACCTGTCCCCCACACACCGTCAAGCCACAGAGGGAACCCAAGAGTCCATATCCTGCCAGATCCTTCTCCCCTCCCAGAGCTAGGGAGAGAATCCAGGAGCCTGGCTCCCAGCCACAGACAGTTCCTATATTCTGCATCCCCACTAGTCCATCATCTTCCCAAATCAGGTCTCCAGAGCCAGGACGTTTCCCTCAAAATTGAGCTGTGGGTTCAGGTGCAAGGGGAGAGTGGCTCTGTGGGCACAGGAATGTGGAGTCCTCAGCTTCTCTGTGAACAGCCGGGTGTCCCAGCTGTTGTCTGACCAGGCAAACCAACATCTGAGGCATGGCTCATCTCTCAGCCTACTCCAGGCCAGCAGCACTCGTAGGTTGCTCTGGCCCTGCTTGCTGACCGCTTGATCCCCTCTGGTACTCCAGCTTTCCCCTCTCTGGGTCCTCCTCCGGCTTTCTTGCTTAACTCACCATGGCCATTCACCAAGTGCGGCACGTTTAGACAAGCTGGTAATCGGGCATCTCCCTTGGGCAGCTAGGCGGTAAATCTATTTCCACTCCTGTAAATCTCTTGCCTGACTGGCGCGGCTTTATCCTGAGCAGTTCTCCTGGATCTGCTGCGTTTAGCCACTTTGCCAATTCAACCATGCCCCATTTGGCCAAGCGAGTAATCCATGTACATGAACCTAAACCAATCTCTCCATCTGCACGTCACTGCTTCGTTCAGCCATGCACGTCCCATTTAGCCAAATTCCAGATCCATTTTGGCCCCGTTTAGCCAAACTGCTGGTCCACCAACATTCAATTTAACCAAATCACTTCTCCATCTGTGTCCTGGTGTGGCCGGTCGCAAAGCCATTTATGTCATCTTTTGCCTAGGTCCTAATCCATCTGTCCACATTCTGGTTAGGCCCAACGTGAAGCCATTTACGGCAAGTTCCGCCTAGTCGGCCATCCATCCGCATCCTGGTTAGCCCCACCATGAAGCCATTTACGCCAAGTTTCACCTCGTCGCCAATCCATCCGTGTCCAGGTTAGTCCTGCCATGAAGCCATTTACACCAAGCTCCACCTAGTCGGCCATCCATCCGCGTCCGGTTTAGGGCCACCGTGAAGCCATTTACGCCAAGTTCCGCCTAGTCAGCCATCCATCCGCATCCGGGCTAGCCCCACCATGACGCCATTTACGCCAAGTTTCACCTTGTCGCCAATCCATCCGCATCCAGGTTAGCCCCACCATGAAGCCATTTACACCAAGTTTCGCCTTG
>ML682121.1:984261-1009177 GCA_007922195.1 Podocnemis expansa | reverse complement strand
AGCCATTTACACCAAGTTTCGCCTTGTCACCAATCCATCCGTGTCCAAGTTAGCCTCACCATGAAGCCATTTACACCAAGCTCCACCTAGTTGGCCATCCATCCGCGTCCAGGTTAGGCTCACCATGAAGCCATTTAAGCCAGGGTCTGCCTAGTCGCCCATCCATCCATGTCTAGGTTAGCCCCACCGTGAAGCCATTTACACCAAGTTCCACCTAGTCGCCAATCCATCTGTGTCCTGGTTAGCCCAGCTGCTAATTCATCTGGACCTCCTTTAGCCGAACTGTTAATTGGTTTATGCTATGCTTCTCCAAATTGTGGATCTGTCCATTGGCTGTTTGACTGAACCTTTTTCGTCTGGTCACTAATCCGTCATCACCGAAGCTAGCCAAAATCTCTTAAGACATTTTCTCTCCTTGAACTCAAAAGACTAAAACATTTGCATGAAGCCAAAATTCCAATCCATGTTCTCCTCCTTAAAATGGGTCACTGAGTCATCTGCTCCATGTGTAGACAGATTGCCAACCTGTTCAATTCTCATTTTGCCATGTCGCTAATCTGCTTTCCCCATCTTTCATCATGTCACTTTCAGCATGTCCATTTGCTGAAGTCCCTTTTGTTGGGTCTGTCTGATCCACGAAACCTCCATATTTCACTGAGCCCTTTGTACATTTGTAGTGGGTTTTGTCGTTGCCATCTGGCTGAACTTGTCCTGTTTTCTGCCTTGATTATTATCCGTCTCTTCCCTTTCAAAGGCAACGAGTTTCCAGCCATTCACCCAGTATCCAAAATAGAGAGCTCCCCTTTCTCTCTTTCATTGCTTTAAACAAACCGCGTTTCATACTCACTGTTTCTGGGTTTTAGCCAGTTATGGACCCATCTCTTACTGCAGTCGAGGCTGACATCACAACGAACCCCCAAACTGGATGTGGGACAGGAGGTATTTTAAAGAGTAAAGCAAATCTCATGCACACTGTTCAAAACGTGTCCTTCCTTAACTGTGGTCTGGGGTTTTTTTTGGTTGGTGTTTTGTTTTGTTTTGGTTTTTTTGTTTTTGTTTTTGTTTTTTGTTTTATGTTTTTTGTTTTTTGTTTGTTTGTTTTGGTTTTAAATAAACTCTGTCAAATGGGAGTCCCAGCTGGGAAAACAAAGAAGGGCAGGTCATTTTGCTCTCAACTGCAGTCACCTCTGGGGTGAGGCACAGAGAGACAACAACACTGTGCAACAGTTCGGGGATGGAGAATCCCATCTCTGACTGAAACAGCAGGCTGAAGTTTTGGAAGTGGAACAGAAAACCCTCTGGCATGGGCCTGGCCAGGTTTCCAGCCCTTGAGGCTGGGCTATTGTTCATGAGACGGATGGGCCGGACCTGGGGTCATTATCTCATCCCCTGCTGTGGCGTCAGAGGATGATCTCCACCGAACCCCCCATCTCATGCCATGCCACAGGACCCCTGCCCTGTACCCAGCACTCACGTCACACTCGTTGCAATAGTAAGCCGGCTCGTCCTTCACTCGGCCCTGGTAGGCGATCTTCTTCCCGGCACGGACCAGGCTTTCCCGCAGGACCTGGCAGTGCTTGATGGATTGCATGAGGCAGTATCTGGGGGGGGAGTGAGCGAATGACACACAGTGGGAGACGGCAAACAACTCAACAGGGTGTTAACTCTCAGTCCCATTGGTAGGGGGACCCTCCTTCCTCCTCCTTCCAACATGAATGGCTGGGAAGGGGGGACAGCTGGCCTGGCAGAGATATCCAGGTAGGGCAGATCACCGCCATGCCATGCCATGCCATGCCATGAGAGTGCGCAGACCACAAGGAGCAAGTGAATGAGACTCAGCGGGAGATGGGTGAACATCTCAATAAGGTGTTAACTCCCAGTCCCATCATGAGGGGGACCAGCCCCACAGTGTGTGTAGCTGGAGAGGGGGGCACCACTGGCCGGGCACACACATCCAGGTTGGACAGTTTGCCGCCATACCCGGAGGGCAGGCCGGCCCATGGTGCAGAAGATCAGGCCAGTGAGTGACAGGGGACCCAAGGGCTCTGGGAGGCACTGCTCACTTGATCATCTTGTAGAGGTCGGGATCGCTGATCTTGACCGTCCGAGCGACGTTCCAGGAGACGTGGATCATGGGCACGATGGACTTGACGTTCTTCACCTCATTCCACTCATACCGCTCCAAGGCAAGTTGGTACTGATAGGCTGCAAGAGGGGAGAGGATGAGGCTGCAGCCTGTAGTGCCCCACCCCAGACTCAGCTGCAGCCCAGGAAGGGAGAGACCCCAAGTCGGATGGTCCCCCACCCGCATTAGAGAGAAAACCCGTGTCTCCCTGCACCTGTGAGGGGCCCTACGTTCCATGCGATGTTGTTGCACCAGCCCGTGGCCTGCACCCAGTGCACAGTGCCAGCGTTGATCCACACGAGGTCCCCGGGACGCTGGATAAACCGGTACACAGGGATGTTTGATTTGTACAGATCCTCCAGGATGGGCCACCAGGAGCCTGTCAGATAGTCTACGCCATGGCTACCGTAGGTGGGGAAAGATGGAGGGAAGGGGTAGGACAAGGGGGAGGATCGTCAGTACAGCCCCCACAGCTGTCCCACAGCTTGTGGCCCTGCCTTCCAGATCCCCCCAGTGGTTTCCCAGTAGTGCCCTGCCCCAAACCCAAGGCCCCACCCCTGAACCCACAGCCACGTCCCAGTCTCCCAGAGATTGCTGATGGTCTAATTGTGCCCCGCCCCAAAATCCGTAGCCCCACCCCCAGTCCCACTGGCTGCAGGACCCCACCCGCACATGCAGGGCTCCACCCCATGGCCTCACCGGTCGCAGAAAGCGCTGATGGTCTGCCAGTAGTGCTCATGGACAGCGAACCACTCACAGTCGCCTGGCCCAATATTAATGTTGACAGAGCAGAAGTTGTTGTTCTCTTGGTGGCCTGTGGGCAAAGCGGTGTGTGGGGGAAGCCACTCATTAAAGGGGTGAGGCCAGGGCGAACCCCTCCCCCTCCACAAAACACCCCAAGAGAGACACCACGCACTTACCTGGTGTGCGACTGCCCGGCACTTTCATGTAGAGCTGCACCGTGTTCATGCCCAGGATCGTGTGCCCCACATGGCTCAGCATGTTCCCCGTCGATGTGACTCGCATGAAGGCTGGGAGTTTGAGCAATTCCTGCAGCTGTGGCTTCCACCTGCAGGAGGGGCATTGAGGGGAGAGTCAGGTGGACACTTGCCATCTTGCCAGGACCTCCTGCGCCCCCCACTGAGGACAGAGTAGAGGCATGTGGGGCAAGGAAGCAGGAAAACCAGATCCTCCCACTTCACTCACCGCTTGGCATCGGACAGGTCAATGTTGGTCCCAAATTTGATGATCTGATGGGATTTCTGCTCTGTTGTGCTGCCAAGGAGAAAGTTATGGGTCAGAGGGTGGGGGAAGGCAGATCTCCCCGCAACCCCCAAAATCTCGCTTGGATCCCCTCAGCTCCGGGATTGTGGCCCCACTCCGTGACAGCCCCCAAATTACAGACCACGTTCCTCTCCCCCCATTGCCACATAGCACCCCAGAACAGGAGAGTCAGACCCCTCTGTCTCCCCCACAGCCTACTTCAAGTACAGGACCACAGGCCCCCCTTCAGTATTGGGGTCACATTCCCTCAACCCCTGACAATAGTGGACTCAGCCCCCTGATATGCCCCCCCCATCTCTTGCCCCCATCCTGTCCTGAGGGAAAAGGAGACATTGGGGAAGAGGGATGTGGGGTGGGCACCCTGATCCCCCCATGCTCCCCTCTTACCTGTGGGGCGTCTCTGTGGTGCTGTCCGGTTCTTCAACCTCCTCATCTTCACTTTCTTTCTCCTCCTGCCCCAGAGATGGCGCATCAAACCAAGACTCCTCAGACCTCTCTCATCAGGGGCCTGCCCAGCAGCACTAACCAGGGGCCCCCCACAAAGACAGAGCACCCCAGACCCATCCAGCACTCCCAGAGAGGTACAGGCTTCCCCCCAAATAGGCTGAGAACCCCCAGATGAATACTGATGCCCCCCAAGGCGTAGGGCTCTCCCAGCTGTTTGAGAGCAATGGGGTCCCCCCCCCCCCCCCACTAATCCAGCACTCCAGAGGTTCCCAGTGCCCCCCAACAGCTGCCTGGCTGACCTGCAGCGACTCCTGGAAAGATGAGGCCTGGTACTGGGCATACTTGGCGATCGTGGTGTGCGAGCGGCTGCTCTCACATGGCCACACCTGGCGCGTGCCTGACAGGTCCCAGTTCTCGTCCGACGGCTGCTGCACCTGGGTGCGAACCTCGACCGCATGCTCCCCACTCGCCTCCACCAGCGTCTTGGTGCTGAACAGTCCCAGGTCTAGGGGGATGGACAGGCAGCTGTGGGAAGGGGGAACACAGGCCGGTCCCCTGGATCCCTCCTCCGCCCCGACCCTGCCCCACAGGTAGCCATGAGCTATGACCCACACCTCCCCCCATAGCCCCCTGCCTCACAGCTCCGTCTCCTGACAAACAGCCACGAGTCACTGCTGCTGCTCTCCATGGCCCCCAACTCCATGGCCTCCCCTCCCCTAGGCTGCCCACCCCAGTGCTCCACTCTCCCCATACCCTCCCTGCCCCTGCAACCCCCCATGGCTCCCTGCTCCTTGTGCTCCCCACAATTCCCCACCACCCTGAATCTCTCACCCATGGTGACTCACTTAGGCGCAGGGAGCCAGCCAACCCCCGGATGACAGTTATGGGGTTTTTGGGGTCAGTGCAGAACTGCAGCAGGACAGGTGAAAAGGCGTCACGCTTGCTCTCCAGCTGTGGGGGGCCCGAGGGGGAAGAGAATGAGAAAGGGACTTGACTGTGATCTCCCTGCCCTCTCCCTCCAAGATCCCCCCAACCCACAGCCCAGACCCCTGGGCTGGCCCACCCCAGGCTCCCCCCCAGCCCCTGAACTCACGTAGATGCTGGGCGTGGGGGGGCTGAGTTTGTCTCGCGGCAGTGTCTCCCCAGTATCGATGTGGGGCTTGACGGACAGGCTAGCTGACAGGTAGGACTCCTTGAACTTGCCCTTCACCTTGGCATGCCTGGGGGGGACCACATAGCTCAGGGGGGGGCTGGGGATCCCCAGATCCCAAGTCCCAGGGGGGGGCTCACTCTGTTTGAGAGAGGCAGGAGGCAGCCTCCCCCCATGTTACTGACTGACCCCCTGCCCTGTTAAGGGAGAGCTGGCCATGGCGGGCGCTGGACGCAGCACAGGAGGGGTGACCCAGGGGCCTGCAGGGAGCTCTCAGGAAAGATCTGGGGGTGCCAGTGGGGAAATCTGGGGAGGTGAATGGGGGGAACTCAGAGCACCAGCTGGGGGATCTGGGGGTGCTGGTGGGGGCAAGGGGTGATTTGGGAGTGCTCATGGCGTTGAACATGGAGGCCTGCCAGAAGCTCTCAGGGGAGACGTGGGGTTACCGGCAGGGGGCACTGAGGGGGGCCTCTGGAGCTGACCACAGGGGGGGATCCAAGGGTCCCAGTAGGAAAACCTGGGACCTCTAGTGGGGAGAACTGAGGGCACCAGCTGCAGGTACTGGGGACACTGATTGTAGGATTTGGGGGTGCAGAGAGGGAGATCTGGGCATGTTCATGGGCGAAACTGGGGAAGCCTGCCGGGAGTTTTCAGGGAAGATCTGGGGGCACCAGCAGAGAGCAGGTTGGGGGGTGGCACTAGCAGAGGGATCTCAGGGTGCTGGCAGGGCCACTGGGGGGGACACTCACCGGCTGGCCCGTACCACTTCGGCAGCGCTGTGGTTGATGGTGAGGGCAGCCAGCGGCAGACGCGGCTCCTCCACCTCGGAGGCAACGAAGGTCTCATGGGCGCCACTTTCCACCTTGACCAGTCGGATCTTGAGCTCCTTGGGGGGCCCCTCACTCAGCGCCCGCAGTTTGAGCAGGTCGGCCGAGCACACCCCAGTGGGGCCGGATGCCCCCGTGCCATCCTCCTTGCGGGCGGTGGGCCGGCGGTCGGGCGGGGGTCCGGCCCGGCCAGCCTGGCCCTCGGCCCCATTCTCCCGGGCTTGCAGATCCGTGCGCTGCGGGTCCAGGTCAGCCAGCACTGGCCGGTTCTTAGCCTTAGGCTCGCGGTGCCGGCGCCCATCTTTGCCTGCCCGCCGGTGCCGCCGGTGCTCCTTGTCCCGTCGGCGGGTGGGGGGCGGGCTGGGGAGCCGGGGCGGCGGGGGGCTGGGGGACCGACCCACCTGCTCCACCAGCGTCTCGCAGGCCCGGCTGATCTCCTCCAGTGCTTCCGACTCCGTCTTGGGGGGCCGCGTCTCCGGTGAGGACCCTCCCTCCGGCCAGGCAAGGCGGGGTGGCGGTGGTGGCTCAGGGGGCTTCTTGGGAGCCGGGGTGGGCCTGGCACGGGCCGCGTGCTTCTGCCCTTCCAGCACGTTGGCCAATGAGCGCAGCAAGCTTGCCGTGGTGTGCGCTGGCACATCGCCCGCCTCCCCCCGCTTGCCGAAGGGGTAAAGCCGCGGCGGGTCCGGCTTGGCCTGCCCGCCCGCGACCTTGGGATATTCCGAGGGGGGGGCCAGCGGCGGCTTTGGTCTAGCCAGAGGCGGGGGGCTGGGGAGGAGGGGAGCAGGTGGGAACCCGGGGTCCCCTCCCCCTGCCGCCTCCTCTTCCCCTCGCCGGATGGACTCGTCCAGCATCTTCATGATGTTGGCCAGTCCGTCGGGCAGGATCTTGGAGAACTCGGGGGGTTCCTCGAACTGGTCCTCCAAGGGAGGGGCTGGGAAGTCAAAGAGGCCCCGAGGCACCCCAGGGGAGGGCTCTGGTGTGGGGGCCGCTGGCTCTGGAGGTGGCGTCTTTGGGCGGGCGGCCTGAGGGGCCGGTGGCGGGCTGGGTGGGGAAATGAAGTTTCCTGAGGTATCTGGGGGCCCCCCCTGCCCACCCTCTGGCAGCCGGGGCTCACGGGAGGACGTCTCCAGCCAGAAGTCGGGGGGGGTGGGCAGCTCCGGCTTGGCAAAGGCGCAGTGGTAGGCAGGGGGAGCTGGCGGGGATGGTGCGGGGGGCGGTGGTGGTGGTGTGGGGGAACTAGGCTGGGCCTCCCCCCGGGGCCCCCCATACCTCGTCCCCGCCTGACTGCTGGTGCTGGAATCTGGATAGCCCCCCAGGGGCCCGGCCGAGTCGCAGGGACCCTGCTGGGGGCCCCCCCCACACCCAAAGAGGATCTCGTCCAGGGGGTCCCCCCCAGCCTCCCCCTCCCTCTTGTCCTGGGCACTGGGGGTCGTCAGCCAGGGCAGAGGGGGTGGGGGAAGGCAGGGGGCACCCGCCGGCTCAGGGGCCCCCCTCCTGGCAGTAGAGGAGAGAGGTGGTGGGGGAGGGCAGGGCTGGTTGGAGGGAGGGTGGGGGGCTGGGCAGGACGATGTGGGGGGCTGGCGGGCTGCAGTCTCGGGGCCCGGGCTGGACGGTGCCGGCACTGGGGTTTGGTACCGGTCCAGAGCCTGCGGGTAGAAGCCGAGAGATGGCACTGATCACGAGGGGCGCATAGGCCAGCGCACTGCCCCCTCTTCCTGGGCTTGGGGGCACCCCCCTGCCCCTCCAGCCTGATCCCAAGCCCCACCCAATTCCCCCACCTCAAGTGGATTAGCCGCCCAGCCCAGTCTCTGCAGCCCCCCAACTCCCCCCACATCTGCCAGATCAGGCCTCCCGCACCCCCACTCACCAAGCCAGGGCCCGGCTCGACCCGTGGGGCCTTGCTGGTGTGGGACCCGGTGGCGGGCGGGCGGGGGGCGTAAGGCACGCAGGTGAAGCTGGCTGGTGAGGGGCCGGAGTCCGGGCGCCCCCGGGGGACCCTGCTGGCTCTAAGGTCACTTCCAGGGGGGCGGGCCTGGCCCCCATGGCTGTCAGTGTGGGGGCGGTGAGGCGGCCGTGAGCCGTAGGCGGGCGGTGGGTATGGGAAAGGGTGGGCGACCGAATTCCTTGGCTCCTGTGGGTGGGAGGGAGAGAGTTAAGGGGGGCCAGGGGCTGGGGCTGGCAGGGAAGGTGCTGAGCCCCAGAGGGGGTATTACCTGTCTCTCTGGGGCTGCCACGCTCTTGCGCTCGGGCCCCCACGTGTCGCTGTGGATGGGGCTCCATAGCCCTGGTCTGGGCAGCTGGTAGTGGGGGGTCCCGGGGGCGCCAGGCCCTGTGTGGGGCTGACCTGCCCCCGTCCCACTCTGCAAAGAGCAAGGAGGGGTGAGGCCAGAGCTTCGGCAGCTCAGAGGAGATCTCACCCTCTCAGGGACCCCCTTCGCCCTCCAGCCTGCAAGGATCCCCCCCATACTCAGCCCTGGGATTCTCCTTTCCCTCCTTGACCCCGAGCTCCTGCTTTCCCTCCCCCACTTGCTCCTTCTGACCCCCCATGGGATTCCCCTTTCCCTTCCCCCACTCACTCCTGGGACCCCACGGGATTCCCCCTTTCCCTACCTGCTCCGGGCTGGTGCTTCGCCGCCTCTTCTGGGGGCTGGGCAGCTCCTCGCTGTGTCGGGGGTGGGGCGGGGGCTGGGCAGGCGGGATGGGTTGCACCACGGGGGGCTCCAGAGGGGGCGGCCGCTTGAGCTGGGGGCTGCGCTTGGCCGAGAAATTCCGCTTCTGGGGAGGTGGGGAGCAGATGGGAAGGTGCGAGACACCCCGGCCGCACCCCAGCCTGCTCAGGGAGACTCCCACACAGCAGGGGTCCCCTCCCCCAACTGCCCCTGAAATCTCCTCCCCCCACATCCTGGGACCCCCTCCCCCTCCTCCACCAGCCCTTGAGACACCCCCTGGGTCCCCCGGCTGCTCACCTCGAGGTGCAGGAGGTTCCACACCTGCTGCAGGGGGGGCAGCACCTTGGTCCGGGGATGGGACGTGCCAGAGTGGAAGTGCCACAGCTGAGCCTGGTGGGAGAGAAAGGTTGGGGGGGGCACACTAGGGCCATGCTGCCAGAAGAGATGGTACCCACTGTCCAGCCTGGTTCCCCCCACACTGAATCCAATGGACCCATCCAGGGCAGACCCACCTCCCCCCCGTGATCAGCCCCATGGGCCCATCTAGCCCTCCCCCACTTGGCCCCATGGGCACACCCGTCCCAGCACTCCCCATCCAATGGGCCCACCCACCCCGGAACCCCTCCCCAGTCACCCCACAGACCAGTCCAGCCCCACCTGCTGCAGGCGGCTGATCCTGGCACCGATGTCGCCGAGCTCCCGTTGGTAGCGGGCTGCATGCTGGTAGCAGCGCACGGCTTCCTCACAGTCCTGCTCCGACTCGTAGATCTGGCCCAGCTGCTCCCACAGCTGGGGCTGCCCCGGGTCCCGGAGCAGGGCCTGGACACAGCTGTGCAGAGCCTCTAGCTTGCCAGGAGGAGGCCGCGGCGCCGCACTCCTGGGGGAGAGAGTCACTCAGTGGGGCCCTGGCTTGGGGCAGGGCACAGGGGTTCTCCTGCTCTGGGAGAAGGGGGAGGACTAGTGACGGGTGGGCTGGCAGCCAGGACTCCTGGGTTCTCCTCTGAGCTCCGGGAAGGGAGTAGAGGCTAGCGGTTGAAGCAGGGGGCTGGGAGCCAGGACTCCTGGGTTGTCTTCACAGCTTTGGGTGGGGAGTGGGGTCTAGTGGTTAGAGCAGGGCGAGCTGGGAGCCAGCACTCCTGGGTTCTCTCCTCAGATTTGAGATGACTTTCCCTCCCCTGCACATCTAGGGCTCCCCACACTTACCCTGAAGGGAAATTGGATTTGCCAGGGTGCCCCACATTAGAGCCATAGGGCACTGGGAGGTGGGGGGGCATCTGGGACTGTCCAACGCTGGCAGAGCACCTGGGGGCCAAACAGGGGAGACGGTTACACAGGAGGCACACAGCAGGGATGGGCTGAGGTTGGGGGGCCAGGTCACCAGTCCCAGGCCAGGGGGCACTGGCTGGTTCAGCGGGCAGGGAAAAGGGGCTGTCCCCTCTAAGGGGTGCTGGCTGCAGCAACGGAGATCACTTCCCACCAGCTGCCACTTCCTCCCATGAATCTGCTGGGCCTCAGCTCTCTGCAGGGGGCGCCGACGGGGTGGGGCCCAGACTCACCTGTTTCCTGGGAGCCATGGGCGGGAGTGACAGGATGTCCAGGCCCCACCACAGCCCAGGCCACTGAGAGCGAAGGGTTCCCGTCCGGCCCGGCCCCCCAGCTGTTCCACGGCGCGATGCATCCAGCCTGGAGGGGTACAGGGGGCAAAGGGGTAAGAGACGGAGTCGCTGCCCCCACTATCCTCTCCGGATCCCTCCCCCTGCTCAGACAGCCCCGCTCCCTCAGTCCACACCCCCCCCAACTTTCCCTCCCCACCCCCGGCTGGGTCCTGCGCTAGCTGCCTGTTCCCCACCTCCTACAGCTCTAGAGTCACTTGGGGGGCAGACATGGCAGCAGGGGCAAGGGAGGTTTACCGGCCCCTCTAGTCTGGCCTGGAGGGGGTTGGGGGAAGGGACAGGGGGACTCCCCTGTACAGACCCATTGCGGGAATCCCGGCCTTGCTCCCCCTTCCCCAGCTACAGAGGGGTCCAGCCTGGCCAGGGTCAGTGGGGAAAGGGGAGGAGGGGGCCAGCGTGGTTGGGGTGGTGAGGGAGGGAGCAGCCTGGCAGAGGGTGAGTGGGGGATGGATGGGTCCATGCTAAGGTGGATGGCAAAGGGGAGTGGGGCCCACTGGGGTGGAGAAGACAAGGGGATCAGGTCTGGACTGGGGGGGAAGTGGGGAGGAAAGAAGATGCAAGACAGGGTCCATGGGGAGCGTAGCGAACCCTGGTCAGCCTGGATGGGGATGGGGAGGGGAGTGGGGGGTTCCTGCCTGGGTAATGGGGGAGGGTAGTGTGTCTGGGCCAGGGTGGATGGGGGAGGGGAGGTGGGTACTGGTGGGGGGCTCCAGGCAGGGTGGATGGGGGAAGGGAGGGGGGTACTGGTGGGGGGCTCCAGGCAGGGCAGACTGGGGAGGGGGGTACTGGTGGGGGGCTCCAGGCAGGGCAGACTGGGGAGGGGAGGGGGGTACTGGTGGGGGGCTCCAGGCAGGGCAGACTGGGGAGGGGGGTACTGGTGGGGGGGGGTCCAGGCAGGGCAGATGGGGGAAGGGAGGGGGTACTGGCAGGGGAGGGGAGCTGAGTCCCGTGTGGGTGGGTGGGCACCAGAGCAGCCCACTGTTTCCCGCCCCCCCCATCCTGCCCACTTCAGGGCCCTACCTAGGGCTCGACGATCTCTGGGAATCCGGCCAATCACACAGTGCCCCTCGTCTGGCAGCCAATCATCCTTCCCGTCCACAGACTAAGGCAGCCTGGGGGAGACCAATGGGGAACCAGCCAGTCAGAGACCGAGAGGCATGAGAGCCAATGAGAACTGGGGGCGAAGCAAGAGGCACCCAATGAGGAAAGTGCACAGACAAGAGGCTGTGGGGCAGCCAGGGAGGCAAAGGGGGAGATTCAGCAGGCAGGGCTGTGGGTCTGGAGTGAGGGGCATCAGCAAAGTTGGGGGGCAAGGCCGAGGGCCGGCGGGGCAGGCGCATGGGGCAGACCACTCCCCCGCGGACTCCCTGACTCACGGCAGATGGATGCTGCCCAGACGACACCCCCGCCCGGCTGCCCCGCCCCATGTCTGGCCCCAGGAGGGGGTGAAGACGGAGCAGGCCACAGACACTCAGCCCCCTCCCCAAGGCAGTGGGGCACGTTGGCGGGGGCTGCCCTGCTCTGGGACCCACAGGAGGTGATGCACACGGCTGGGGGTGGAACGTAAACGCAGGCACTTGGCCAGGTGCCGGAGCCAGCGGCAAAGACTGGAGCTAAATGTGGCTGTGGCAAAGTGGGACTAAATTTGGGACAGGGTGGGGGCTGGCCCCACAGGAAGGGGGAGGGACAGATGCTGGGACTTTTGCCCAGGTGTCCCCAAGGGAGATGCTGGCGGGCCAGGCAGCAAGGCCCCTGGCTGGCACACGCTGACCCACCCTTGGACACACCCAGGGGCTGGCGCATGGTGACATTGTGACCTCCCCGCTCCTGGACTCGTGCCCTGCCTGCTCGTGCCCCCTCGCACATGGGAGGGCCTCACTGCACACTTGTTCTCAGTGTGTTCACACCCACGACCCCCCAGGCCCAGCCGTGCACATGTGCTGTGCCTGTTCACACCCCCTCCCCCCGAGTGCTGTCACGGTCCCTCCCACGCTACGGGAGTTTTGGGGCTGGCCTGTGACGCAGACGGCAGCAGACCGGACGCAGGGGGGCGGGAGGGGCGGGTGTGACGTCTCCCCCAGTCAGACACGCTCCCCCTCATACACATCCTCTCACGCTCAGCCTGTCTAGCCAGGCTGTAGGGTGGGGGCACAATGGGGGCGAGTGGGGGGGAGTCAAGGGGGCTGGGGGGGAAATGAGCCCACAGAAAACCTCTTCCTGTGCAAAGTGCCGCACCCCTCCAGATCTAGCACCCAGAGCCAAATACACACAAACACACCAGCAGGGGGCAGCATTGTACACACACACACACACACACACACACGCACCCCCCAGCAGGGGCAACATTGTGCGCCACACACACACACACACACCCCCAGCAGGGGGCAGTGTTGTACGCACATATACACACACCACTGGGGCAGCACTGTGTACACTCTCTCTCTCACTCACTCACACACACACACACACACACACACAACCAGCAGGGGCACCATTGTACACACACACCAGCAGGGGGCACTGTTGTGTACACATACACTCCCACCAGCAGGGGGTGTTGTGCGCGCGCACACACACACACCCCCCAGCAGGGGGCAGTGTTGTACACACATATACACACACCACTGGGGCAGCACTGTGTACACTCTCTCACTCACTCACACACACACACACACACAACCAGCAGCGGCACCATTGTACACACACACCAGCAGGGGGCAGTGTTGTGTACACATACACCCCCACCAGCAGGGGGTGTTGTGCGTGCATGCGCGCACACACACACCAGCAGAGGGTGGCATTGTGTAAACACACATACACACACACACTCCCCCCAGGACAAGCTGGCTAGCCCCATACCACCATGTTGCCCATGCAGGCACCCCGCCCCACGGCCACCTGTCACTCAGTCGACGCAGGGAGCTGCCCGTGGTGGGTGGGGGAAGCCCCGGCCCCCTCCCTCACCGCAGCTGACGCAGGGAATCTCCATCCCACCCCCGCTGGCCGGGAAGATGAGCCGTGCCTGGCTGCGGCTGCCGGGAAGGACCCAGGGCTGAGAGAGGAAGATCCCCCCCCCGTTTCCCAGCCCCCCCCAGTCAGCTGGGGCCCCGCCTTGGGGCCAGATCAGCACCCCCTAGTGGGGACAGTATGGGTGGCAGTACCCGCAGCGTGAGCTGGGAACCGGCCTCTTCCTTCCCCTTTGCAGCTAGTTCTCTGAAGGGGCCCTGAATCTGGCCTGGGCTAGAAAAGGGAAGCCTCAGCCCTGAGTCACCCAGCCCAGGCGGGGGCAGAGGAGTGGTGCAACACAAGCATGTGAGAGCTCACACCAGAAAGTGTGTGAGAACCGAGGTTGGTGGGAGGTGGCATACACAGAAGCAAAAGTGAGAACAGGCAGGTGAGGCTGAGCAGATGGGCCTGAGCACAAAGTGAGAGTGCACAGAGGCACCCACATGTAAGTGGGTGAATGAGCGTGTTAAGGAAGCAGACCAACTCTGTGAGGATGTCTCTGCAAGTTAAGGGCATACGTAAGCCCAAATGCACAAAAGTGAACATGTACATGGAAACAGACGTCCACAAGTGCAGCTGAAAGCACAGCTGTGTAATTTAAGTCTCCACAAGTGATGTTCCACACGAGTGCATATGCCCGAAGGGTGCAAGTCCAAGTGACAGGGAATGTACTGGCATGTGTGTGTCGAAGCCTGTGTGTGTGTGTGAATCTGAGAACATGTGTGACAAAACAGACATCATAGAGTGTGTGCTCACACATGCTAGGGAGGGGCACTAGTAGGTGTGAGTCACCAAGCACGTGTGCAAGCTGAGGACCAGGAAGCTTGTACTCGCGTACCCGAGTGTGAGCAGTGACATCCAGAAGAGAATGGGCCCATGCATCCGTGCACAGCGGCGCACAGCACAAGTGCAAAGGAGGCATGAGGAGGAGGGGCCTTTGGTTGACTCCGCCTCCTTTAATAGAGGGGCAGGCCCATGGATCTGTCTCCCCTGTGAGCATGGGTGGGGTTGTTTGCTCTACAGCATCAGCCCCCCTGACATGTTCACATCTGGGGGGCAGAATTTGCACAAGGAGACCCACTCACTCCAGCACGTGTGGAGACAGATGTGCGTGTGCCCCCCAGGCTACGTGCACAGACATGGCAGTAGGGGTGGGGGGATCTGGCCTGTCTGAGGGGGACGGGGGGATTCACTCTCAGCCAGCGGGCAATCCCCACCCCCGTGGGGTCAGAATCACATCAGCCTGAGTTAGCACCAAACCCACATGTGCACAGAGCAAAATATTCATCACCCCCACACACACACCCAGCATGCCCCCCCCAGCACAGCTTCACTGCCATCAAGTGACGTGTGCATCCCACAGCAACAGACACCCGGCGTCAACTGATGTGCAAGAGACGCCCCCGCACCTTCCACCATGAGACACGGGGTGTCACCCCCAGGGGGCTGAGAGACACACATATCCTGTGAGGTGACAGCAGACACACCAAGTCACGCGCACACACTCAAAGTGTGACCCTCGGCTGCGTCACACACACACACTGACTCAACATCACACCTGGCTACAGTGCCACACTGATTTTCACACACACAGTAACAGCACGCAGCATCCCATGGCAACAGGCAGCATGGCACTATGACAGAGAGCTGAAGAATGTCACAGGGTGTCACATGGTGACCAACACACATGGTGCCATGGCATCACACCAGCACCATCACACAGTGACAGACACACACGTGGGGCATCACACAGTGACAGACAGCACCACAAGGTGTCACATACAGCGTCACAGGGTCACCTGGAGGCACACACTCAACACTGATTGGCTTGCCTGACACACAAAAGCACATACAAGTGATTCACACACATTCAATGCTCACACACGTGGGCTGACACACACAGTGACCCACACACACAGACAGACTCACACACAAAATGACACATACTGGGTTGGAGCCCTACACAAAGTGACACACAGGTACAATGAGACATGCATGGCCGGACACACAACAAGTGACGCTCCACTCAGGCAGATTCACACATAGAGACAACACTCACACTGTGACACACACACGGTCAGACCCACACCTGGGTGGGGGGGGGGGCGGCATTAACCTGCACGTCCCTGGCCTCTCAAGGGTTAACACAGGGCTGAGCTGGGATTCCCTCCCTGACGTGGGGCGTCGCTGGGGGCGGGGAGACGGCAGTTTCCACCCCACCCCCCCACTGCTGCTACAGTGGGTTAGCATGCCGGTACAACCGCCTTGCTACAACCGCCTTGCAACGGCCACCTACAACCATACAACGGCAACACAACACAGGCACACCTGTGGGTGGCTTCAGGCCTCTGCCTGGAAAAGTAACACACATGCCAGGGAGACCCACAAAGACCCAATGGAGATAGGCGCACACACTTGGGACACACACACACACACACACACACACAAGAGTCGGGATACACAACCACACACACACTTGGGATAGACAATCTCACACACACACACACACACAAGCTTCCCTGCTACCGAGAGATGCTGTCCCCCAGGAGCAAAAAAAATCCCACACAAGAGAAAGGCAAAGACACCATACCCAGAAACACACACACGAGTCAAACAGAAACCCAATATCACACAAGTCACTGGGGTGAGAGACAAAATCACAGCCCGGGCCGGCAGATCCTCTCCCCCATGCCCCCACTTCTCTGCTCCAAACAGCAAAAACACTTCTGAGACTCACAAACACACAATCACACATCCTTTGAGACACACAGCCTCCATACAAACAATCACACTCAGGAGACACACACAATCACACCCGGCAAAGTCTCAGGCCCCAGCTGGAGGCTCCCCTACCCGCACTGACCCACGAGGGAGCCCAGCCCGTCACATGCCCCACGGTAGGGGGTATTCCCTGGGCCCGGCCTTACCTCCTGCCCCACAGGGGCCCCACAGCCAGTAGTGGGAGAGACCACAGGGCGCGCGTGTGTCCCAGCTGTGCGGACGGACAGCGGCTGGTGGCTCCGTGGGGCTGACTGGCTCGGGTGCCGTCCAGGCTCCTCCCCCCGCCTCCCTTGGGTCCCCCTGCCCCCCCTCAGCGTGCGTGGGGCGGGAGCCCAGCCCTGGGTTCCGGACACCGTGACTCAGCCCGGTTAAAGGGCTGGTGACGTCACCCCCTGCCCTGCCCCACATGGCTCCCAGACTCCCCCTCCCACTCCCATTCACCCCGCCCCACACGCCCTGCCCCATACGCCGTCCTGCCGGTCCCAGAGGCCTGCCCAGCTTGGCCGATACCCAATCTAGCCTGCATGGGAATCTCGGATCCCCCGCCTGCCCCATCCTCGCCTTATAAACTGATGCACACACACCAGGGAAATAGGCACACACAGCTGAGACACACATCACAGATGCACACACGGAGACACAACCAAACACATAACGTCACACACACACATCACAGACACACTGAGACAGAACCACAGACATACCATCAGACACACACAAACAGAACCACACACACAACAAACACACACCTACACACACATCAGACGATACACAACCACCCACGTAACATCAAACAGACACACACGGAGACAACCACATGCACACACACATAACAGACACACACATACTGGGGAGACATACACATACAGAGACACACACAGCCATACAATTGCACACACATCACCACGCACATCACCGAAACACACACAAACAGCAGAGACCTACACATACAGCCACACACACACAACGTCACAGACACACGCATGCCGGTGAGAGACTACCCCCCGCAGGAGACACAGCCCCCCATTATCACACACATGGGATACACAACACACACGAAATCACACACACAAGAGACACAACCACACAATATCACAGACACCCACAGCACAAACAGAACCTCATGTTTACAATCACTCACACACAACAATGTCATACCCCAGAGAGATAACCACGCACACAATGTCACCGATACAACCACATACCCACAAGGGAGACATGGCCACACACACACTACCCAAGACAACACAACCCTCCCTCACTGGCTCTCAGCCTGGGATGCAGTTGGACAACGGGGGGCCCACCCTGCCCCCCACCTGAGACAGACAGGGGCCCTGATGAGTTTCGCCCTCTGCCTGTCGCTGCAGCATCTGGGGGCCACCAGGGACATCAGGAATCCCCCCCCCAAGTGCCCGGCCTGCAGCACCCGGCGGCGCAGGGACAGACAACAAGGGAGGGAAGCGCCCTGCGGGGCAGCGCCCGCTAGTGCCAGCCTGGGGGCACTGAACACTTGGAGGGCAGCTCAGCCCAAAGCCGGCAAACATGGTGTTAAGGAGGCTCCGCTCCTGGGAGGCTGTGGGTCGGGAATGAAGGGCACAGGCAGCAGGCAAGGGGGTTAACTCCGGAGCGGAGCCATTTAAGGTCATTGTGGCGAAGGGGGGAGGAGGAGGAGGAGCTCTCGGGGGCGGGGGCTGCGTGATTCATTTGTTCTCCGATGACGGAGAGGAACTCCCCCCGTGCCCGCCCCCTTTCCAGCTGCCAGGCCCCGCCTCAGTAAGGGCGACTCACTTGGGGCCAAGAAGGGGAGCTGGGAGGGAGCAGTGCAAGGGCCGGGTGGGAGGCAGGGAAGGATCCGGTGAGTGAGTGTGGAGGACAAATGTGCGTCCGCTCTTGTGAAGAGCAGACTCACTCTTGTCCTGAGTTGCGCCAAAGGGTGAGCGTGAGCAGGTGTAATCATCGTGCAACTGCGGCAGGACACCCATCCACCTGCACGTGAGCTCACAAGTGTGTGTCTGGCCCTGTGCACATGGGCAGCAACAGGCACAGGACCGCTTTGCACTTTTGGAAATGTGTGTCCTCGGCAGTGGAGGGGCGCACACGCGAACACATGCACAAACACATCCGTCTGCGCCCGTCTGTCATCACCCGTATGGATTGCGGGCATCTCTGTGAGCGTGTCCGTGTGCACGGGTGTCAGCATGTGAGTGTGCGGATGGGCACTGTGGATGGGCCAGCATCAGCACGAGCATGGACGTGCAAGTATTCTTTCACAAGCGCATGATGATGAGCAGGGCAACATGCCTCTGTAGCTCAGCGTGTCGGTATTCACAGGTCTGTGAAAGCGTGTGTTTGGGCCGGGCGTGCACAGTAGCGTGTGGGCCAGCATGGCCCTTCTGGGCGTGTCTGCATGTAAGGGCCGTGTGTGTGTCAGGAGTGCGTACACACACGCTGGTGTGGCCATGCCATGTGGCGTGTGTCCTTGTGTGAGGGCTGTGTGTGGCCATGCCATGCGGTACGTGTCCTCATGCAAGGGTCATGTGTGGCCCGTGCTCGGCACACGTCAGCATGTGTTAGTTGCAGCAGACTCTTGTCCTGGCCCGGAGCAGGGCAGGAACGACAGTGGGACAAGGCTGGGAAGGAGGCGGGGCAGCACAGAGATGTGGGGCGAGTCCTGCTATGGGGCAGTTGGAGAATGGAGGCAGGGACCACAGGGAAGGACAGAAAGGCACCAGCTGTGGGCCCTGCTGGACCAGACGCAGCCATCTCTGGGACAAGACGGCTGGTTGTTTGGGGCCCTGGCCCAGCACCAAGATGCAGCCACCTCTGGGTGGGACTTGGAGGGTGTTGACTCCCGCAGCGCTCAGTCAGGGCACACATTCGCAGCATGCGATCAGGGCAGCCCCGGGAACTCTTATGTTTGCGCTTTCTCCCAGGGTGGCCGACAAGGGGAGCATTTGGGGGACACCCCCCACCTCATCTCCCGCACGCAGCTGCAGGGGGAGTAAGGGGCAATACAAGGGGCAGCAGAGGTGCAGAGTCCTGGGCACAGCCCACCCCAGCCCCACAGAAGGCCAACGCCCCCCCTGCCCAAACATCAATCACTCACCACAGGAGGAGGAGCCCTGTCCCGGCTCTCTCATTGGCCAGGCTCAGACCAGAAGGTAGGGCTGGGGGCTATGCTCCATACCGGGGAATGGATCCTGTGGGTCAGAGGCAGAGACGGAGAGTTAGGGAGGGGATCTGGGTGTGAGTTCAGGGCTCAATCCCAGGTGTCTGGGACAAGCCCCACTGCATAGGGGCAGGGCCAGGGATCACCGGACCCTCCTCCCGGCACCCACCCAGCTGAGGCCACATCTCAGTGCGGGGCATCCTCATACAACCTGCCTTGCCCCAGAGGTGGCTGCATTTCAGCACCAGGCGAGTGAGCCCGGGACCACCAGCTGTCCCACCCCAGAGGTGGCCACATTTTGGCACCGACTCAGCAGGAGGCTGGGGGCACAGTCCCACACAGAGGGTCACTGAGCTCTGCCGGTGCGTCTCACTCCCACCCCACGGGGTTCCCCCCACACCAGTACACTGCGCAGTGGAGGGAAGATTCACCCCCCCACCCCCAGGTCCCAGGGGATAATGAGCCAGGGCCTGCAGACAATGGGGAGAGGCGCCAGCCCCCCACAGCCGGGGCAAAGGGCCCCTCTGAACTGCAGGCAGCAGCTTCTGCCTCTGCCGGGGGGCTGGGACCAGCCCATCTGTCCAACCATCTCCCAGCCGGCACGTGCCCCCTGCAGAGGGGATGGGCCCCCAGCCAAGGGCTGACCCAGCCCTTGGACGCCCCAAGGGGGCTGGTACTGATGGGGAAAACCCAGATCTGCAGAGAACCTGCAAGGGCCCCAGCCACCAGGCACCAGGAGCTTTGTGAGACGGGGTCCCGGCTCTAACCACCAGCCCCCGCCACAGCTGGGGAGAGAACCCAGGTGTCCTGCCTCCCAGGTCCCCAGCTCTAACCACCAGCCCCACTCTCAGTGCCCAGCACCAGCTGGTGCTGTCTGATGATGCAAGATCCAGCAATGTGGGGCAGAGGATGATGTAAAAACTCCTTGGGGGGCTGCTGAGCCAGGCTCCCTGGGCCCGTCACTGAGCCGGCCCGAGCGTGCCCCGACGTCCAGGCCTGACGCAGGGGCTGCGGGTGAGGCGTGAGAGGCACCGGCAGAGCTGGGGGTGCTGAGGGCCAGGCTGACAGTCTGTGGGTGAGAAGTGTGGGGCACTGGTACAGGCTTTCAAAGCGGGGAAAATTAAAGGCTCAGCATGGGGGGGGCACAGCTGGGCCAGGGCAAGATTCCCTGCCCCACATCCTCAGTCCCTGCCTTTGATGCCCCTGGGGCAGCTCCGCCCCACACCTGCTGTTTCAGCCCCACCCTCAGGTGGGGTTGCAAAGGTTGCGGGGAGGGCCAGCCACCTGCCCTTTGCCCAGGGAGGCTGGGCCAGGAGCCGGAGATCCGGCCGCAGGCCCGAGCCAGGGGCTGAGTGAGGCAGCCAGGCCTCGCTGGGGTGCCAGATCCCAGGTCCAGCTGCTCCGTGGCCCCCGGTCTGCCCGTTCTCAACCCGATGCGCAGCTCTCTCAGCCAGGGGCCCTGCGGCCCCACGGGGTGTCCCTGGCACTGCCAGTGTCCCTCACTCCTGCCCCACTGGCCCCAGCCCATGAACCTCAGAAGCATGGGGGAAGAGAGCGGGAGGGGACAGACAGACAGACAGCCTCTCTCGCAGGCCCCTGGGCAGGGTCTGGCTGCTGTTTCCGGAGTGGGGGGCGAGGAGACACCTGATTGGTCAGTGCCACTCCCCCCACCCCTCAGCTCTCTGGGGGGCAGGAAGGAAGTCAGCTGGTGTCTAACCAGCTCCCTGGCCCCACTGGGCCGGGTGTGTGGGGCTGACAGGAGCTAGGCCTTGCCCTCCCACCCCCACCCCCACACATAACATCCGCTCACACCCCCCCCCACAGCTAGGATGGCAGAGGATGGGTGCTGCTCCCCCACCAGCCCCACTCTTCCCCCCGCCCCACCTTCTACAGCCCAAATACAGGAGGGAAAAACTTCACACCTAGAGCCATCTGCTGGCTTGCGCTGGGGGGAGCCTGGGCTGGGCTAGGAGGGGCCGTGGGTCTGGACTGAGGGGCTCCTTTCCCACTCACATGGGGTACCTGGAAGGGGCCATGGGGTGGGCCCAGGGGGTTCGCAGTCAGTTCTGCACCAGGCCCAGTACCTTAGATACCGACTGCCCCAGAGCAGGGTGAGCAGGGATGGGGGTTGGGCCCACTTGCCTCAGTTTCCCACCCCCCATAACTGATACCCCATGCGCTCTCCCCACCAAGACCTGCCCCCTTCCCGCTGTAACCACTAGGATCCCCTCTCCTCCCAGAAGTGAAGTGGGAACACAGACGTCAGCCGCTATCCTCATCTCCCCTCTCAGAGTGGGGGGGGGGACACCCAGGCATTTGGACTCCCAGCCCTCCCTGCTCTAACCACTAGTCCCCACTCCAGCCAAGGGCAGCAGCAAGGGGCAGGGGGCAGCCATGCTGCGTATCCCCGTGTGACCCCAGAACTGTGCCCCCTACATCTCCCCACAGGCAGATCTCGGGCACATATCCACCTCTGGGGAGACCAAGGGCGCACGCCTGGGAATAACAGGGCCCCGGGCCCCATTCCTTGCCCCCCCAGGCTGGAAGTGAGCTACTGCTCCCCGGAAGGTAACGGCCCCCCAGGCCCTGGGGCTGAGCCCCACATCCTGGGATGGGGAGGGAAAGTCAGACAGAATCTCCCCCTCCCCGGGGGACCGAGAACCGCAGAACCAGGGGGGGCCACCGCACCGACAGACCGCAACACACCTGGGCTCTTAAAGGACCAGGCTGGGACTGTTCCTACCCGGCTGCTACGTGGGGGTGTCCCCCCAGGTCACAGCCCCCCTTAAAGCAGCACCCCCCTAACAGCCCCCCTCTATATTCACAGGTATCAGTGGGGCAGGGAGAACCCCATCTGGGGTGTTAGGAGGCAACCTGCTCCTGCCCCCCAGCTCCTGGCCAGGCGACCCCCCTCTGCCCGGTTCCTGCCCCCTAGCCGGGGGTGACAGAGAGCAGCACCCCACATCCAGAGCGGGCCCTGCTTGCGATCCCTCCCCACAATCTGACGGCCCAGACCGCCGCTCCGGGGTCCGATTCGGATCCCCCCGGCATGGCGGAGGGGGTCACTGCAGGTCTGGCTGGAGCCGCGCTCCGAAACCGCTCCAGTGACTCCGGATTTACACCGCCGGGACCCGGGCCTGGAGACTCCAGGGAAGTCACTCCTGATTTACACCGTGGGGGGGGGGGGTGGCCCGGCGACTCAGGCGAAGTGACTCCTGATTTACGCCGGAGGGAGCAGGGAGGGGGGCAACAGATCGGCCCGGCCTCTCCAGCGGAGTGACTCCGAATTCACACCGGCAAGCAGGCACTCATCGGGCCGGCGATTCCCGCAGCGGAGTGACTCCGGATTTCCACGGGGGAGGCAGAGATCGGGCCGGCGACCTCCGGATTTACACCCGGGAGAAGTGACTCCGGATTTGGAGTGCGGCAGGGAGAAGGGCCGCGGCCCCGGCCCCAGCGCTCGGGGCGCCCCTTCCCTTGACGTCCCGGGCCGGGCCGAGCCCCCCGGCCGACAAAGCCCCGGCCCCGATCCCCGGACAAAGGCCCCTACCTGCGGCGAGGGGGGTCCCGGCGCCCCCCGGCCCTGCGGCTGCCGGCGGGGAGGGGGCTGCGGTCGGTGCCCGTGGGGGGATCCCCCGGCCCTGCCCCACGCCCCGGCCCCGCTCCCCGGCCAGCGAGCGGCGGATCCTGCCACGGATCCTTTTTTTTCCCCCAGCCTCCACTCAAACAAAGAGCCGAGGGTTGTGTTGGGAGCCCAGCCCCCACCCCCCGGCCGAGACAGCCCTCCCCCTCCCCTCCCCTCCCCCTCCCGCCCCCCTTTCCGGCCCAGCCTGCCTCACTTCCAGCTTCCCTCCCCTCCCCCACCGCCCGCATCCCGGCCCGCGCCCGGGAGACAGACCGAGCCGGGCCGGGCCGGGCCGGGCCGGGGGTCACTGCTACGCAGGGGGTCAGCAGGGGGCACTGTGCCCACAGGTGGGGTGCTGCAGCGAGGCCCAGGGATCGGGGTGCCAAGGCCGCTTGGCACACGACGGCGGGTGCGCTGGCACCTGTGGCTGGGCATGCGTGTGCGTGTGCAGGTCCACGACTGTCCTTCACGCTAGGGTGTGTGATGCGTTGCGTGGCCAGGGGTGCAGGCAGTGACACAAACACACTCGCCAAGGGGCTGGCTCCAGGTGTGTTGCCCGCTGTGTGTCAGCGAGTGTGCGGCTGTTGTGGCACAGCGTGCGCCCCCGGTGTTCCCATCTGTGGGCAGGGATCTGGCAGGTTACATGTACCCTAGGCCTGCGCTGGGGGACGTGGCAAGGGAGCCAGCTCCGGGTGTAGCTGTGTGCGTGGGTGTGAAGCAGGGTGTGAGGGGAGAGGTGATACACAGCCTGGGCGTGTACTGTGTGTGCACAGGTGGCCGTGTTCGAAGAAGGCAGAGGTGTAAGGGTGTGAAGGGGTATCGCACTACACAGCGCCTGTGCTCTGTGGGTGCACAGCAGGCGATGGGGTGTGTGTCGTCCCCAGGCGTTAGTTACCCTGGAGCAAGGTGTGCGCCCGACAGCGGGCGGGGTGTTATTCTGGCTGTGTATAAATAGCCGACTGTGCATGTGCGTGTGCGTGTCAGATCACAGCTGCCTTTCCTTGCCCCCCATCCTGCCCCCACCCCACAGGCCGATCCCCACCGCAGGCCCAGCTGGGATCGCTCTGGCCCAGCACAGCCCCACCCAGCCCTGGCTTCAGGCCCATGGAAAGGGAGGAAGAGAAGGGGAATTACCTTTCTGGCAGGGGAGAAAAGGAGTGGGAACCTAGTGGTTAGAGCAGAAGGGCTGGGAGCCAGGACTCCTGGGTTCTCTCCCCAGCTCCAGGGAGGGAGTGGGGACTAGTGGTTAGAGCGGGTGGGGGGGGGGCTGGGAACCCTTGGGAGGAGCTGCCCTGCGGCCCTTTGACCCCAAACTCTGGTCCCATGCCAGAGGGATGGGAGGGGGGTTATGGGGAGGGAGCAAACATAAGGGGACCCTGGGAAGACACAGCACCCCCAGACATGGCTCAGGCTGTTCCGCCCTCCCGCCTCTCACCCCACCCCAGAGGTGGCTGCATTTCAGAGTGGTTCTTTCCAGACCCCCCACTAATTGCCCCATTGATCTCCCAGCAGTTCCCCTGCCCCCAGTAGTGGGGACTGGCCTCAGCCCACCCCCACCCCGCGCTGGCAGGGGTGAATCCAGGACACGCAGCAGCTCCCAAGGCCGGCAGTGGGGAGGGAGGATCCATCTCCAGGCCCAGCCCCCCAGTCTGCGTCCACGAGAGGGCCTGGGCTCCCTGCCCGGCTCTGGGAGGAGAGTGGAGGCTAGTGGTCACAGCAGGGAGCCAGCACTCCCGGCTGGGGGAGGGCCGTGGGGTCTAGTGGTTAGAGCAGCACAATTGGGAGCCCGGACTCCCGGCTTATATTAACCCCTGCGTAGGGGGGGCTTCCACCCCCATCAGCCCCCTGACTTAAAGCACGTCCGCAATGGCTGATCCCCCCGGCAGCAGCCAATGGCAACGCGCACAGGCGCAGCCAGCCAATGAAAGAGCAGCAATAACAGCAGCTGGGGTGGGAGGGTCTCGGCCTGAGTCTCAGCCCTCCCCTCCCATCACGTGCTTCCCCAGCCCAAAGTGACAGGGGTGAGCCCCCGAGTCCCAGCTCCCTGCTCTAACCACTAGCACCCACTCCCCTCCCCAAAACAGGGAGAGAACCCAGGAGTCCTGGCTCCCAGCCCCCCTGCTCTAACCACTAGCCCCCACTCTCCTCCCAGAGCTGGGG
>ML682121.1:892241-982969 GCA_007922195.1 Podocnemis expansa | reverse complement strand
GTTTATGTGCTGTTACAATGTTTGTGGGATGCAGGAATGGCTGGGCTAGGTCATGGCACTGCAGATGCCATGTTAGCATGTTTGGTGTGTGTGCTGGCACGTCTGGGGCATGTTTCAGTGTGTCCAGGAGTGTCACTGCACACCCTGTGTTAGCACGTTTGGTGTGTGTGGTGGGGTGTCTGGCGTATGTCTCAGTATGTCCAGGCCTGCCACTGTACGTGCCGCATTAGTCTGTTTGGTGTGTTGGGATGTCTGGGACATGTCTTAGTGTGTCCAGGCGTGTCACTCTACATGCCATGTTAACATGTTTGGTTCTTCTGTTGGGGTGACTAGAGAATGTCTCACCACGTCCAGGCATGTCACTGTATGTGCTGTGTTAGTTTGGTGTGTGTGTGTTGGGGTGGCTGGGGCATGTCTCAGTCTTTCTAGGCGTGTCACTGTAGACACGCATGTTTGGTGCATGTGTTCATGTCTGGGGTATGTCTGGTGTGTGTGTGTTGGGGTGTCTGGGGCATGCCTCAGTGTGTCCAGGCACATCACTGTACATGCCATATTAACAGGTTTGGTGCGTGTGCTGGGGTGTCTTAGCACATTTCAGTGTGTCCGGGGGGCACTGTGCACACCATGTTAGTGTGTCTGGTGCATGTGCTCACGTCTGGAGCATGTCTCAGTGTGCAGGTGTCACTGCACACCCTGTGTTAGAATGTTTGGTTCTTGTGTTGGGGTGTCTGGAGTGTGTCTCAGCGTGTCCAGGCGTGTCACTGTACGTGCTGTTAGTCTGGTGTATGTGTGTGTTGGGGTGTCTAGGGGACATCTCAGTGTGTCCAGGCGTGTCACTGTAGACGCCATGTTAGCGTGGTTGGTGTGTGCGTTGGGGTGTCTGGGGCGTCTCAGTGTGTCCAGGCGTGTCACTGTACACATCACGTTAGCGTGTTTGGCGCATGTGCTGGCGTGTATGGGGCATGTCTCAGCGTGCCCAGGCGTGTACCTCTACACACACTCCCTGCCCCCATATCCCAACCCGCATGTGCGTTTCCCAGCAGCTGGTTCCCAGCTCCTCTCCCATCACCAAGCAACAAGGCCGAGCTGGGCCCCCATTGGCCGACAGGGCGATGACATCGGCAACCCAAGCAATGTTAATAGGGTGGTGCGGGAGCCAGGTGAACATTCCTGCCTGTCTCCATAGTGACAGAGCAAGCCCCATCATTGCCAGAGATGCCCCCCCCCGCCCAGCCGCCCCCCCCCACGTCATGAGTGGGAGTGTCCTCGGGAGACACAAGCAGGGCCCAGGCCCTGAACTGAGCCAGGCTGGGGGGGGGGGGGAAAGGGGAATTCTGGGAAGCTGAGCTGGCAAGGGCTGTGGGTCAGGAGCGAGGGGCACCAGCAGGGCTGGGGGGTGACCCTACAATAACACCCCTCCTCTGGCTCCAGGATCCCTTCACCCCTGTAAATAAGTCAAACCCTCTACACATACCCTACTCGCACCCTTCTGGAATGGTACAGAAAAGGGAAACTGAGGCACCAAGTGGCAGACTAGAATTCAGTTCCCCTAATCATTAGCTCTGCTCTAACCACTAGTCTCCACTTCCCTACCAGAGATGGGGAAAGTACCCAGGCATCTTGACTCCCAGTCCCCCAGCCATTAGTCCCCCCCGCATCCTGAGCTGGCGCACGAACCCAGGCGCCCAGCTCCTAACCCTGGGGCACCCTACAACCGACTAGAGGGGGTGGTGTCCACCGGACAAGAGCCCCCCAATGGACACCTAGCACTCCCCTTTGCATTTACTCTCCGCACAGCTGCCTGAGCCTGGGGACAGAGACGGGGCTCCCTGTCTGTGCCTCCCCGGGGGCAGGAAGCTGGTACATCAGCCCCATGGGACAGACACTCCATACAGCCCCCTGCCCTCCTAGCTCGCTCCCCAGCTGTGCTGGTACCCCTGACTCCTGACCCACAGCACCAGCCAGCCTGCCCCACAATGTCCCAGAATCCTGATCCTGTTCATGCTGGCAGGGGCAGGCCAGTCAGCAGCTATTGGGGGGGCCGACAAGACAAGAATTGCCCAAGCGGCCCCAACATCTGTGCCCCATGCCAGGAATGGTCCTGATCCAGAAGAAAGAAAAACGGGGTGGGGGGGACTAGTGGTTAGAGCAAGTGGGGCTGGGAGCCAGGACTCCTGGGTTCTCTCCTCAGCTGGTGGCTGGGGCCAGGATTCTTTCCCTGGCTTGATGGTGGCTACAATGGGGTCCCTAATCTTGTTTATGAGGTGTCTCCCGCTGTCACCTGACCCCTCCTCCCTCCAACCCCGACCCACAGCCCAGAGCTCTCCACCCGGATCCGGTTACCTCGGCCCAGCCCCAGCACCCTCCCCTCCAGCTGGGCTGCACCTGACCCTGCCGGCTGCCAGCAGATGGCCTCTCCCTAGGGGGGATCGGCTTTCTGCCCCACTGGGCCAGGGAGAGCAGGCAGAGCTGGAGAGGTGGGGCCTAGCCCCACTCTCAGGCCTCCCCATGGCCCAGACCATGCAGGGGCTGAAGGGGATGGATGGGGGCAGCAGGAGCCAGGACACCTGGGTTCTCCCTCCAGTTCTGCTGCTGACCTTGAGCCAGGCCCTTCCTCGCTCTGTGCCCCCCCTTGCGTTTATTTTCCTCCCATTCTGTAAGCTCCCCCTCTTCGAAGCATCTGATGCAGTAAGATTTTCTCCCATGAAAGCTCATGCAATAAATAAATGTTAGTCTTTAAGTGTCACAGCACTCCTTGGGTTTTTTGTTGGACTAGACTAACACAAAAAAACCCCAAGGAGTCATATGCCACTTAAAGACTAACATTTATTTTTCACATGAAGTTTTGTGGGAGAAAATCCCACTTCATCAGATGCTTTGAAGATGGGTGAACTTACGTGTTAGTCTTTACGGGCCACACGACTCCTCATTTTGGGGTTTCTTTGCTGGACTAGACTAACACGGCTACCCCTTTGGAAACTGGCAAGATGCTAGACTAACACAACTGTCCCTTTAGAAGTTTGCTTTCCCCACCCAGCCTTTGTTTATACAGATTTCAGGCTCTTTCATCTCTGAGCACAGAAGAGCCCTCCTCTCTGGCCGGGGGAGTTTGGACAGCGCCTGGAGCAAGGAGAGTGCCAAACAAACAAATCAGATCTGAACTGGGCCAGAGCCAGACATCAGCAAATACCAGGAGTGGGCGCCGTGTGATACAGGCACTGGGTGGGTCCCTGGCAGCAGGAAGGCCAGGGTGGGAAATCCCGTCCAGGCCAGGGGTAACACCATGGGACCCCTCCTAGCACCCCCACCAGCTGGCTCTAGTCTAGGGAGATGCAGCGAGGGGGTCTCACAGCTACTGCCACGGGGTCCAAGACAGGCACCAGCCCCTGGCCTGACCACAGAAGGGCCCCAAGGCCTGTCCAGGGCCTCAAAGGGTGGCATCCACGGGAGAAAAGGGAGTGGACAGGGACAGGAAGGACCTGCCCGGGGAGGAAGTCAGAGGGCCCAAAGGCCTGTGACCCGTGGCAGCTGACCCAACGTGGAAAGAGGACGCTGGACACATTTACTGGGAAATCCGGCCCTGGGTAGGGTAGGAACCACCGGAAGCAGCCACCTGGAGCACGTGGGGACTTGTCAGGACTGGGAGTTAAGATCAAAGCCCGTCAGGAAAACGCTGTTGCCAAAGCCAAGTTATCAGCCTCAGCCCAAGGGGGCGGGTGAGGTTCTCCGGCTTAGGCCAGCCAAGGGCTGACAAGAGGATCGACAGGCCCCTTCTATCTTAAACTCTATGGGGCTGGGCTCCTGGCTCCCAGCTCCCCTGCTCTGACCACTAGCTCCTTCTCCCTCTCCTCCCAGAGCAAGGAGAGAACCGAGGAATCCTGGCTCCCCGACCCCCCTGCTCTAATCTTCCCTCTCCTCTCTGAACCAGGGAGAGAACAAGAAATCCTGGCTCCCAACCACTAGCCACCACTCCTCCACTAAAGTCAGGAAGAGAGCCCAGGAATCCTGGCCCCAGCCACCCTGCTCTGATCAGCAGACGTGCATGCAAGTGAATGAAATGCAGACACGGAAACCCTGAGGTACTGGCCTGGGGAACTCCCTGCCACTGGATGGGGGGGCAGACCCAGGCTCAGAACAAAGAGGGCTTTGCCCCGCATGGCTGCCAGACCAGGAAGGGCCAGATCCAGCAGTGGTACCCATCACCCCAAGGCAGGACCTGCAGGATGGGGTAGGACCTCACGGCCCAGGCCCCAGCTGGGGAACTAGACCTGTGACGAATTGCAGGGAATCCTGAGCCCCCCCCGCCCCCTACACCAGGATTGGCTGTGCCAGTCCCGCCGCCCAATCAGGAACTGCTCCAAACCCGAACCCCAGCGCGGTGGGGGGTGTCCGGGGGGCCGATCCGGGCTGAGCCGCCGGGCGGGGGCAGGGGGCGGGACCGATGGGGCAGGATGGATGGGGCAGACGGGGGGGGAGGAGTTTGGGGCGGACCGGGACCCGGACCCGGACCCGGACCGCAGCCAAGCCGAGCCCCGGGAGTGGCGCGGGGGGGATCCGGGCCGGCCCGGGGTCCCGGGCTGGGGAAAACGCGGCAGCCGCGCAGCGTTTGGTCGTTATCGGAATTACCCCGAAGTGCGGGGGGGGGGCAGCTGTGCCAGGGGCTTTGAGCCCCCGCCGGGCCCGGCTCGGATCCCCCCGCGCCCCCCAACTCCTCCGGCTCCGGCTCCGGCTCCGGCCCCGTCCCGTACCTGGAGCGCGGCTCCCGGGGCGGGCGGCGGGGCGGGGGGCGCCCCCCAGCCTTCCCCGCCCCCGCCCCCGAGCGGCAGCCGGCGGCCGCGCAGCCTCCATCCCCGGACCGGACCCCACCGAGCCGGGCCGGGCCGTGGCGCAGTTCTCGGGCCGCGGCTCCGGGCTTCGCCTGGCGGCTGGGCTGCCGCTTCCTCCGGAGCCAGCCACGGCCCCGCCCCCCCGCAGCCGCCCCCTCCCCGGCGCCCTGGCCCTCCGGTGCATGGGGGGGTCACAGCGTCGGTCTCCCCAGGCGTGACGGGGGCCCGCAGCGTCCTCTGCTCAGCAGGCTCCTGCGCCCCCCGCAGTGGGGCTGGGGTCACGTGGGAAAGCGGGGGGTCAGCACAACCCCCCCGAGGGGGTCCCAAGGCCTCGGCTGCAACTCCGGGCTCCAGCCTAGCCCTGGTGGGCCTGCTCCATGCCTCGCTTTCCCCACACACCGCTCAGCCCCCGTGGGGGGGGCAGAGATGGGATGCCCCCAGCACCAGCTGCAACTTGGTGACCCCCATGAGAGGGAGGCAGCAGGGAGCCCGGGACACGGGCCCCCCGCCGTGGCTGCCCCTGAGCCGCTGGAGGGGAGGAGGCCAGGCCCAGCCACCCCCTTTACCCAGTTCTGAGCCAGGGCCAGGCCTCCAGGCCCCACGGGGCCGGCTGGAACAGGCCGATGGCTCCTGGGGTGCTGACATCAAGGACGCGCCAGGTGCGCCACACCCACAGGAACCAGCACCCTCGCACCCCAGGGCGACCTGGATCAGACTAAGAGCCCACTCCAAACCTCCCCGCCACCGTGGACTGGAGCCCACTCTGCACCAAAAACCTTCACCTCCCAGCTCTGGACCAGGCCAGTGGTCCCACCTGGAACCTCCCCTCTGTGTGGGTCAGACCAATGGGGCTGTGAGAACACCTTGGTTTATTTGGGGGGGGGGGGTTAGCTGTCCAGGCTCATGAGCAGGGCGGTGCCGCGCTTGATCCAGTGGTCAGGGCTAACGGCGCCAGCCTTGAGGTCAACAGCGATGACAAAGGAGGGGCGCCCGGCGGCACCAGCCCGGTTGGGATAGTAATAGCAGGGGCAGGCGTAGGTCCCTACGGGCAGAGAGAGGGGGGTCAACGCCATGCTGAGTGTGCTCCCCACCCTGGGGTCAGGGTCCCTCTCCACCCCTACCTGCCCCTCCATACCTTTGCTGCTCTTTTTCTTGCCCTCGCCGGGGCGGAAGTGCACAGTGGGCAGGGGGCAAACGAGCTGCATGGGCTCCGCCTCCACCAGGCACGAGTTCTTCTTGTCCCAGCCAGCCCCCTCCAGATAGAGGCCCCGGATCCACACACCATCCTGGGGGGCAGGCAGGCAGGCAGGGTGAGGCCTCCGCTACAGCCCCAGACCCACACACCGTCTTGGGGGGGCAGCAGGGTGAGCCTCCCCTCCAGTACAGGCCCAGACCCCCACACCATCCTGGGCAGCAGGCAAGGTGAGCCTCCTACTACAGCCCCCAGACCCAGGAGCCATCCTAGGGGCAGGCAGAGTGAGCACAAGGACAGCCCCCCATGACCGTGACCCTGGGGTTGGGGGATCCACGCCCCTACCTTGGGCGGATACACCAAGTTGTTGTCATCCACGGTGGAGACGACGAATTCCCATGACAGGGCGTCCACAGAGATCTGCAAGGGGTGGCAGTGAACGGGGATGGAAGACCCAGCCCTCAACCT
Organism: Podocnemis expansa; assembly: GCA_007922195.1. Classification (NCBI taxonomy): domain Eukaryota; kingdom Metazoa; phylum Chordata; order Testudines; family Podocnemididae; genus Podocnemis; species Podocnemis expansa. The sequence goes on along the minus strand of ML682121.1, from coordinate 976,483 downwards.
GCCAGTGCCCCCCATGCCTCACTGGGAGAGGGGGAACTCTGGGGCCTTTCCAGTTAGTGTCCCGGGAACAGAGATCAAAACCCAGGAGTCTGGTTTGCAGGTCCCTCCTTGGACCACTACCGCTCTCCGCTCCCAAAGCCAGGGACTGAACCCAGGAGTCCTGGCTCCCAGCCCCCCACCCTGCTCTAACCCCTCCCCAAGGAGCTGTGGCCGCCCCCTGCTCCGGGAGGTACCCACCTTGTTCTGGCGGGCGGCTGCCTGCAGCACGGCCGTGAGGAAGCCAGTGGGGAAGGTGAATCCTGAGAGCCAGAAGAGGACAGGGGGATGGGCGGTCTCAGCCCAACGGGCAAACTGCTCTACCCGCTGGCCCAGGTCGCGGGTCCAGGCGGCCAGCGGCTTCTCTGAGGGGTAAGCCTGGGGAACAGAGCACAGGGCTGGGGGCAGAGCACAGGCCCCAGCCCCCAGCATTTGGACGTGCGCAGAGAGGGAAACTGAGGCGCACACAGGCTCTGCTCCCCTGCCTTCCCAGCAGGGCTTGGAGTGGGGGGAAGGGGAGGGTCCTTCTGAATCAACCCACTCGTGCCCCAAAGCCAGACCCCCCCGACCCCCGATTCCATTTCCTAAGGGAGAAAGGAAGCCCCACCGCTGAGGAGGAGCTGATCAGCAGGTTCACACCTCCCCGAGGCGGGCCAGGGTTTCACATCTCCCCAAGGGGATGGGTGGTTCCCCCAGCTGAGATCTGCTCTGCAGCAGCACCTGACTCCATTTTGAAACAACAGTGGGACAGCGAAAGGGCCCCCAAAGGCAGCTCCTCCCCAGGCAGCCAGGGCTATGTGGGAAGCCAGGGTGCCCTCATCCCTCCCATGGGTGCATAGCATGGGAATTTGGGGCACCCTTACCTTCTCCCACAGGGGGGGCACACGGGCATCGAAGATGCAGTTGAAGATCTCCTCCAAGGACGTGGACATGACAACCAGCCCTTGGATGCCCTTCTCCAGTTCCACCAGCGACAACCTGGGGAGGGGGCGACAGGTGAACCAGAGGTGTCTCACCGCCAGCCCCACACCTGGTCCCCAATGCTGCCTGACGCCAGCTCTCCCAGGGCTCAGAACTGGGGCAGCGCAGACCTGAGAACCAGGATCCCTCACTTAGCTGCTGGGTCCTGGCAGCCCCCCAGGTCCCCTCCCACAGGGCACTGCCCAGCCACCCCTGCCAAAAATTGAGGCCCCTTTGCACTAAGTGATGCCCAGATGCCCCTGCCTGAGTTCGGTGCCCCTAGCCCCATGAAGACACCGTGCCTGCTCCCATAGCTCATCTGGACTAAGGACAGTCCCATCACGAGAGCTGGGGGCAGGTCTTGTGAACCCCTGGCATGGTGGCCATGGGACGGGCATGGGGCACACCTGATGACTTGCAGCAGGGCGTTGTAGCGCTGGATCTCCTGCAAGAGCACCACGTTGAGGGGCGATGGGTCGTCTGCCAGCACCTTTTGGGTGCCTTTGTAGTCCAGCTCCTGGGGGATCTTGCTCAGCACATCAGCAGACAGCTCCAGGACCTGTGAAGCAACATCGGGCATGGTCCACAGGCGGGCTGTGCCCTGGGGGACCATGAGTGGGGTGTGGACCACGGGGGGTCAGGCCAGGGGTGCTCTCCACGGGAGGGAGACCCAGACCCAGACTCACAAGCTAGGCCTGCATGGGCAGCTGCCTGAGTCTGGGAGCAGCCCAAAGGGTCGATGGCGATCGCTCCACCCATACCCAGGCCTGGCTGCCCCAGTAGCCATCTCCCGGCACCCCAGTGCCCCTCGGAGCCCCAGGGCTGCACAGGTACCTTGTCCTCACGGCTCTGCCCAGCAGCTCCATGGGGCGTGAGTTGGGGCTGCAGGGATAGGAGGGTGTCAAAGAGGGTCCTGGCCTCAGTGATCTGGGATGCCACGTCAGCATTGGGGTGTTGTCCAAAGGCCTCAGGCAGGTCGGTGGGAGGTAGCATGCCAATGTAGTCACGGTAAGATGCCAGGTTCCCGTCCTTTGGGATGTAGTAGGTGTCCAGTGCCGACAGCCTGGGGGGTGCCAGGGGTGAGAGGGCTGAGGCCTCAGCACTGCCCAGACCTCTCAGCTGTCCCCATTCCCCTCACGCCTGCCCTTCACCAGCAGAGCCATGCTTGGGAGGGGCAAGAGAGGCAACCGTCACAGGACCCACGCTGCTGGCCCCCCACTGCCGTACAGTCCCCATCCCCTGCCCCTACCCCACCCCCACGTCGGAAGTGCCAGCCCGAGAGATGAGGTGGGAGAGCAGTCTGGCCCTCCGAGCAGCCTAGGACTGTCCCCACAGTGGTCCCCGCTCTGCAGGCGCAGGTAGAGGTCCCATGGCTTGGGCACTGTGGGCCCTCCAGCACTGCCCCTCCAGGGTGCATGCTCCCCCCACCTTTGAGTGCAGACTATCGGGGCACTGCCTGTTCTGCCCTCCTGCCCCCAAGGCCATCTAGGGTAGCCTGCGAGTCATCCTCCAGGGCAGCCAGTAGGCTATTTTCAGGCCAGCCCAAGTGCACAAGCCGAGCTCGTGGCCCCACCGAGGCTCAGAGGCCATTGTCTAGGGCAGTGTTTCCCAACTGGTGTGCCCTCACGCCTGAGCAGGTGTGCCATGGAAGTTTTTGAACAACTGCTTGAAAAGTTCTGGATTGGCTCATGCATATTCATGAGTTCCTTCAGAAACTATATAGCGATGTGCCTCAAAATAATTAGACGTAGCAAGGTGTGCAACAGCAGAGACTAGACTGGGAACCACTGGTCTAGCCTGCGTCTCTGGCTCAGGACTGAAGCAGGCAAACATGATCTCCCTGCCCTGAGGAGAAGTGCTGGGCCCACCAGACAATCAGAACCCAGTGATCCCATGAGACCTCTGGAATGGCCCTAGAGCCAGGACTGATCAAACCCCAGGGAGAAACGGAACAGCCCCACTGCTGGACCAATCGAACCCCCAGGAAAACCAGGATGGCTCCTCAGCCAGACAGACTGGAGGGTGCACAGGTGGGCCAAACAGGCACTGGTCCCAGAAATCTCTGCTTGGGAGAGTTGCCAGAGTAGAGGTGGGCACTGTGCAGGCCCCCCACAGCCACAGCTCTGCCCCCATACTTGTAGAAAGGGGCGGCCAGGCTCTGCTCGCAGAAGTATTCATTGATGTAGGTGCTGAGCAGCCGCCGGTCCCAGCTGTCCGTCACGTGGCCCCCGTAGTTGACGCCTGCGATCAGATACTTGAGGGCATCCCAGGGTGTCTCTTCATACTCATCCAGGTACAGGCTCAGCAGGTTCTCTGACACCTGGGGGCACAGTCGGTGCCGAGCCGTGAGACCGGGTTTCGGGAACTGCCCACGGGGGGGCACTGGCGCCAGGCTGAGCAGAGCCCAAGGGTGGGAACTGGCTGATCTCACTGGGCTCTGGGGCTCTGTTACTGTAGGTCTCGAGGAGATGGTGAGTGGTTGTCACTGTAGGGTTGTGGGGCAGTGTGTGTGCTGGTTCTTTGCTGGAGGGTTTCACAGGGGTCTCATGAAAGGGGGAACTTGGGGCCTCTGGGCTGTGTTACTGTAGGGGCTGATGAGGGCCCCAGGGTTTGTTGTAGGCTCTGCCAGGAGCCCTGGGGTTTATCATCATAGGGGCTGGCAATGGCTCCCCCAGGGTTTATTGCAGTAGGGTTTGATGGGAGGCCCCAGAGTTTGTTATGGCAGAGGCCCTGATCTTTGTACAGCTGGGTCAGATGAGGGCTCTGGGGTTTGTTACGGTTGTGTCAGGCAGGTGCTCTGAGGTTTGGTATGGTAGCATTGCTGGGGCAGGACCAGCTGTGACACCCACCTCAAAGTCGGAGTCGTTGAAGCCGTAGATGACGTTCCAGCCGAGGCGCAGAAATTTCTTGCGTTCCAGCAGAACGCTGTGGAAGAAGCAGAGGGCGAAGAGCAGCTTCTTGTATTTGGCCGGCTTTGTGCAGCGCCCGAACTGTGGCTCCGTCACCAGCTGGTACAGGCGCTTCAAGTTGGCCTTGAGACCCTGCCGGGGAGAGGGGAGGGGCTCAGCTAGGGTTCAGGGGGCTCCCCCACACTGGGCCTCCCACCCCTGCACGGCTGGGCACAGCTCAGCTGGCCTGGCCCCTCTCACCGTGGGGGGCTCCGTGGTCATCTTGATGCCGGCCTGCAGGATGGAGACGGGGAAGCCAGGGTGGGGGCTGGAGCTGAGCCAAAGCCGGAAAGCCGGGTGCGGCTCCTCCACCTGCAGCTGCTCCACCAGCTTGTCCAGCTGCGGCATCCAGGACAGCGAGAGGTGGCAGTTGGCCAGGAACACCCAGTGCCCTGCAGCAAACATGGACACAGTGTTGCAGTTCCCAGACGCCAGCGTCCCCTGACCAGCCAGGCTGACCCCCAGGGTCCAGCCCCCCAGTGCCCCTGACCAGCTGAGCCCAAACCCTCTCCAGGATGCTCCAACCAGCCAGATCCAAATCCCACACTGTGATCCCAGCCCCCTGGATCTCCTGGCTGGGCCCAGACCTTCCCTGGCATCCCGGCCTGCAAACCAAACAAACCCAGACCCTCCCCAGTGTGCTGCCCCCAGACCCTCTCTGGGTCCCACCCACCATGTTGTGGAGTCTGGGCCCAGCCAGCCCAGTGGACTCACCTTGGCTCCCTCTCTCTCGTCTATGTGGGCTCCAAGCACCCACGGGTCATGTGTCTGACATGCCCTGAAAATCTGGGGCTCTTCAGCCATTCCCAGGCTTGGGGGGCCCCAGCCTCCTGTTCACGTGGGGCAGATGTGGCTGGGGGGACGCTAGACCAAGAGCGAGAAGAGACTCCCCCAAGCTGTTGGCAGTAGAGGGACTATGACACACTCACCGTCCCTGACACCCTCCTGGATCATGCGTGTGGCAATGGGTGCCTGGCCCTGCCCCAGCGACAGGGCATGGAAGCGCTGGGCGACACCCGACTGCTCGGCCAGCTGCAGCAGTGAGGTCGTGGGGTCCACACCTGGCGACAGCACAAAGACCAGGGGCGTCCGGGGCGTGGAGTCGTCCACCACCTGTGGAGGCAGCCCTGAGTGCCGGTGGACAAGGGTGCAGGGTGGGAGACCCACCTAACCCACCTAACCCACAGACCCGTCTAGCCCAGCATCCAGCCCTGTCCCCACCCCCCCAGATCAACCCTCTGCACTTACCGCCCTCATGTTGAGCACAGGTGGCTCAACAAAGGGAGAGCCCAGGTGGGACACAACGAAGGCGCTGACGCACAGGGCCACTCGGTCTGGCCGCAGCGAGCGCACCAGCAACATGCGCTGCAGCTGGCTACAGGAGTTCTCCCACTCGCCTGCAGGGGGGGACACAGAGTAGGCAGCCCCGAGCCAAGGGCAGGAGTCCTGCCTCCCAGCCACTACCCCCAGAGTCAGGGCAAGGACAGGAGTCCTGGCTCCCACTTCCCGCTCTAAGCACTAGCCCCCACTTCCTTCTCGGAGCCAGAAGAGGCTGTGACAAGTGTACCTGTGGAGAAGTGGGTGGCTAGCTGGGGGAATGATGGGCTGCTCAGGCACTCACCACCAGACCTGCTGAGCTGTCATCTGCTTTGCACTGTGCACTCCCCCCGGGCACATCTGGGGAACACCATGGGTAGGGGACCCCTGCCATCATGTACCCCTGGTACCCACACACAGCAGGAGTCCTGGGTGAGGCTAACCTGGCAACGCAGCCTTCTCGGGTTTGGAGCTGGTGTACCAGAGGTGCCAGTCACGCGGGTATTGCTCAAAGGAGTTCATGATGCCATGGAAGTTGGGCAGCTTGTCGAGCTCAGCGATGTTGTCCCAGTAGACGTCAGCCAGCCAGGCGCTGCAGGGGTTGTCCATCTGCCCCTCCCGGTCCAGCACCTGCCAGCAGCGGGGTGAACCAGGCTCGTCTGCCTCACCCGTATCTGGGGATGGGCCCACTCAGGTAGAGAATAGGGGGTCAAGGCTCACACCTGAGGGTCCTGGCCCATGCAAGGAGCACAATGGGGCACATCCCCGGCTGCTGGGGGCTGAAGAGGAGGGCAGGGCCCACAGTCAGTCGTGATGCATGCCTGGGGAGGGGTCTCCTGGCCAGGCATCTGGAGGGGGGCTGAGGACCCAGGGGAGGGGGCAACGGTGGGCCAGTGAGCGGCAGGTTGGTATGGCAGGATCTTGCCCAGGTACCACGGCATGGGGGGAAATGCCAGAGATCTCCCAGGCACTCTACTTCAGAGGGCCCCGGAAAGCAATCGCACCCAGGCATCAGGTGGGTATCAGCTGTCAGGGGCATGACCTGGCCCGGAAGGGAGGGGGCAACAAGCAAACCGGGGGGGGGGCAGATTAGGAGGAAATATGGGCAAGATGCTGCCTCGCCCACCCTCCATACACACAGTGAGGGGGAGGCAGATGGTGCATACCACACCCCCACGCAGGAAGAAGTTGTACTCGTCCATCTTGAGGCTGCCTGCTGTCTCCAGAATTTTGGCACACATCTGGAAGCTGAAGAGTAGCTTGTGGCGCTCGAAGAGGCCACGGCAGGTGTACCTGTGGAGAGGGTGGTAGCTAGCTGGGTGGAACAAGGGGTTGCTCAGGCACGCTCCACCAGACCTGCTGAGCCATCATCCATTCTGCACTGCACCCCCCACTGGAGACAGATCTGGGGCACGCTATGCCCCGCAGGTTGCGGGTAGGGGATCCCTGTCATCATGTGCCCCTGGTACCCATGTACAGCATGGGGGGGGATCCTCAGCCTCTGTTGCCTGTATCCAGCATAGGAAGGGGGATATCTGCATCCCCAGTGCCTCTACCTCGTATAGGAGGGGGAGCCCCATGCCCCTTGTGCCCATACCCGGCGGGTGCCCGTACCGGTAGACAGCATAGGTATGGTACTCGTTGAGGTAGCGGATCCTCTCGTCCAGCCGGTTGCTGCGGTGACTCTTTTGGATACTGAGGTTGAAGAGGTCAATGTAGGCATCCAGGGAGAACTGGTACATGGGGTCGATGCGGCCCATGTCGTTGAGGACAAAGAAGAGGATGGAGGCTCTCTGGGCGCAGGGCCGGTAGGCCTGAGGGAGCATTGGGCCCGTCAGCAGCTGCCCACAGCCATGACCTGAGCACTAGCCCCTGTGCGGTGGGAAAGGCCCCGAGCACCTCAGTGTAATCCAGAGCCCTGGGCGGACTCCACCCGAGCTCCCGTCTCCCTTGAGTGCTGGGCAGGACCCAGCTGAACTGCCCTGTTCCCCAGGCATCGCAGGGAGCCAGGTGGCGCGGTCCCCGCCCCAGCGCTCACCTCACGGGCCGTGTCGATCTTGATCTCGGTGCTCTCAGCACTCTCCAGCTGCTCCGTCACCTCGCGGGCCGTCACCTTGGAGGTCTGAAGGGTGTTCACCAGCTGCACGTCATCCAGCAGGGAGCCGGTGGCCTCATTCAGCAACCTGCAGGCACCAGCAACAGCTCGGCCGTGAGGAGGTGACTCCACCAACACAGCCATGCCTCCCAAGGGACACATTCTCCAGGCTCCTGGGGACCAGCTCCCACCCCAGCCTGGCACGGCAGAGACTGACAGTGGTTCTCTTGCCCCTTCCCACAGTGCACAAACCTCCTGGGCATTGTCAAAGCTCTGCTGGGCATTCCTGGTCTGCTGTCCCCACCCACTGCTCCTCTCCTTCCACAGCTGGGCAGCCCTGCCCCAGAGGTGGCTGCATCTCAGTGCTGAGTGAGGGGATCCTTGCGTAACAAGCCGCCTCGCCCCAGAGGTGACTGCACTGCAGAGCGGGTTGCTATGGGTGCAGGCACATGTCTCTAAGAGGGCCCTCCCCATCCGCTGGGCCTCTTTGCTCCCGCTCTGCCCCACCTCAGAATCTCATCCTCCAGCTCCTTCAGCTTGCTCTTGCCAGCTGCGATGTTGAGGACAAGCGAGTCCTTCTGTTCCTCCAGCTCAGGGCGCTCCTTCCGCACCACCGTGCCCAGCAGCTGCGCCTCCAGGCCCTGCCATGCAGTGGGGATCAAGCCCAGCTGCCCGAGAATGACCCCAACCTGCAGCCTCCCTCCTCTGCTTCCCTGCGGGAGATCAGCCCTGTCCTCTCCCCCAGTCCAGTGCTCCCTGGCCCCAAGGATCAGCCCAACGCCCCATGGCCGTGACCCCAGCCCCAGACCTCAGCCAAACACCCCAAAGCTCAACATCCATCCCCACGGCAATGCTCCCAGCCCCAGGGCTCAACCCAACACCCCAGAGCTCAACACCCAGCCCCAAAGGCAGTGCCCCCAGCCCCAGGGCTCAGCCCAAGCCACCCAGGCCCCCACCCACCTGCTCCTTGACAGCAAAGTTGACAATAGCGGTCTGTGAGGAGGTCTCGGGGGTGTAGTGGGGGTTCGACAGCCTGGTGGTGAGGTAGAGGCGGAAGTCGGGGTTGTACTCCACCTCCTTGTCTGCCAGCCGCAGCAGCAGGCGCCCACCTGCCATGTGGGCAGTGAGCATCCAGTCAGTCCTCCCGAGGCGCGCGCCCACCCACCCACTGGGTGTGAGCAGCAGCCCACGGTTGGCATGTGGACCAGAGGCCCTCAAACCCAGCCCCACTCCCTTCCCAGAGCTGGGAGAGAACCCAGGAGTCCTGGCTCCCAGCTCCCCACCCCATTCTAAACACTAGACCCCACTCTCACCCAGCACCAGGGATGGGACCAAGGAGTCCTGACTGCCTGACTTCCTGCTCTAACCACTAGCATCCACTCCCCTTCCAGACGTTGGGAGAGAACCCTGGAGTCCAAGGGGTCTCGCCCCCACCACCCCATCACCAGGGATGAACCTGGCTCCTAGCTCTAACCACTCACCCCCACCCTCCCCCAAGCACCAGGGCTCGAACCCAGGTGTCCTGGCTCCCGTCCCACCCAGCCACTCACCCACTCTGGTGACGGCCTTGTTGAGGATGGGGGCAAGTGAGGGGTCAAGCTGCTCCTGCAGGTTCTGCAGCAGCACGGGCGCCCCAAACTGCACGGCCTGCTCCAGCACCCGCAGGTAGTCGCCCATCTGTAGGTCGATGATCTTCAGGCCCTGCCAGGGTGCCGGGGCCAGAGTGAGCAGCCAGGGCTGAGATCCCCAGAGCCCCTGCCCCAGTGGACAGACAGAAGGGCCAGAAAGCTGGCAGGACACCCAGGGAGGGGGCACGAGAACCCATGGCAGGGGCACTTAGGGGCATGGCCAGCTGCAAAAAAGCAAAGCCTAACAGAGGTGGGGCTTGGATCAGCTCTGAAGGGGCAGGGCCTGGGGGGGACAGAGGTCCCAACAGCTGCAAAAGAAGTGGGGCCTAGTGGGGCAGGGCTCCAATCAGCTGTGAAGGGGCGGGACCTAGCAGCGGCAGAGCTCGGATCAGCTGCCCCCCAAGCCCAAGGTGCTGGTGGCTGCGAATGGCTGGGGTGTGGGAAGCTGAAGCAGACGGGACCCTAGCCTCACCCCACGCCGGAGCTGCTGCTCACCTTGGCAGTCTCCATGTTCTTGATCCACTTGGAGGCCTGGCCCTGTGGGTCGATCATCAGTGGCCACCTGGCAGTCAGAGCAGGGGAGGGTCAATGGGGCTCAGAGTCGCCCCACCTCCAGCTGGATCCCTCCAAGACACAGGCCAGCGTGTGCCAGTGCCACCCTCCCTGTCCTCATCGCTCTGCCAGCATGGCAGGATACAGATACCATGCCCCATGCAGGGTGGAGGGAGCCCCAGATAAAAAGAGCTGCCACCCCAAAGATGGCTACATTTTGGTGACAGGTGGGAGAGCCCCATATAACCCACCACCCTACCCCACAGGTGGCTGCATCTCATCCCCGGGTAAACAGCTGCACCACCTGCTGAGCTGTAGGTGCAGTGACCATCAGCCGTTGCCCACAACATGTGGGTCTTTGGGTCAAGCCACTGGCCATGCAGTGGACATGCAGGAGTTCCAGGCTCTGACCTGCACCCCGTCCCCCAGTGGTGGCCAGGAGACACAGGCCTGGACTGGACCTGACTGGGAACTCCCCCTACCGGTGCCCTGCTGGGTGGCCAGGGACCAGTTTTGGACATTGAGTTACTTGGTCCATGCCATCTGCTGGGCAGGGAGGCTGGAAAAGAGTGCCCAGGTTTGGTGCCTGCCTGTGAGGAGGCCACTCTCAAGGGCCAACAGGTAGGCGCGGTGGGCTGGGGCATCTCACCGGTTGCCACGGGTGACTATGAGCCCATTCTCGGTGGAGAAGGCATCGGAAGGCAGCCCCTGCAGGTTCCAGGTGCGGACGACAGTGGGGTTGCAGAGGAAGTTGTCCAAAGTGAACTGGGGCGAGCAGGGCACCTCCAGCTCCCGGATCTGCAAGCACAGGGTGCAGGGTCAGTGGAGTGCGGGGTGGCCAGTGACCCCTCGTGGCCGCTGAAGCCAGGGACAATCCTGCCCCCAGGCAGGGAGCCACAGAAAGACGGAGCATGGCTGCGGGGGGGGGGGACATGCTGCAGCCCTAGATGCTGGGCCTGGCTGCGCTCACAGATGACCCCCAGCCCTTTGCTATCCCCAGCAGTGGCCACAGACCTGCTTCATCCAGATGTTCGAGACCATTTCATCGCGGTAGCCAGACAGGAAGGGCCCCATGTAGGACAGGAAAGCGGCAGCCAGCAGGCAGTCGCCCACCACGTAGCCCAGGTCTTCCTCCAGCCCCTGAGGGCAGAGCCAGAGCTGACACCCAGAGACTTTCCTGGCATCCTTCCTACCCAGGTGCTCCCTGCATAAACCTGGCTAGGGTGGTGCCCATCCTGAGTCCCTGCCCCAGCCCCACAGATACCCCCGTTGGGATCTCTACCCACTTCCCCCCAACTGGCTCTGCCCCCAGGCCTGGCTAGGGCAGTGCCCATTTTGAGTCCCTGCCCCAGCCCCACAGACACCCCCGCTGGGATCTCTACCCACTTCCCCTATCTGGCTCTTCCCCCAGGCCTGGCTCCCCAGCCCCTTCTCACTGTGATCCCTACAGCTGCCCCCTTGCTCCAGCCCCACAGATCTTCCACTCCAGTCCCCTCCAGCTACTCCACCTGCACTGTCTCCTCCCAGCGCGCCTTCTCCCCAGCCAGCCCCGACACCAGCTTGTCAGCCCGGTCCAACTTAATCTCCATCTCCTCCGACCGCTTGCGCAAGTCGTCCTTCTGTGCCAGCTTCTCCTCGTACTCCTGCTTCAGCCGCTCCAGCTTCTCCGCCACCTGTGCCATGGGTGGAGCCGTGAGCCAGCACCAACTCCTCCTCCCACTCTCGGTCTGGCCCGACTGTGCCCCAACAGCCTCCCCCCAAACGCAACAGCGACCAGCAGGACCAGGGAACAGCTACAGTACAGCACTGACAGCACCCTGTGGGCAGTATCTGGGCAACAAGTGAGGCCAGCTCCTCCCCTCCTCTGTCCCCTGGGCCGACCCCCTCAGCACACAGACCTCACGCAACTTCTCCTGCGCCTCGGCCTGGGACGCCTGCTTCTCCGCCAGCTGGGCCATGGCCGCGTTCATGCGGGCACGCTTGGGCTCCACCACCCGGTATATCCGGCCATACATCTGGGGAGGGAACAGGTGCGTGAGTGCCAAGAGCCCCTCTGCCCCAGGAGAGGAGAACCCAGGAGTCCCGGCCCCCCTTCCCCACTCTAACCAGACCCCTCACTCCCCTCCCAGTGCCAGGGAGAGAACCCAGGAGTCCTGGCTCCTGGTCTGGCATTTCCTTCTCTTTCTCCTTCTCCTCTCCAACGTTTTCACTGACTTCTTGCTTCCTGCCAGCCTGGTATGTCCCTTCCCCAGCACAACACTGCCCTCAAGCCTCCCCCACCACCACTCCATGCCCCCCAGCCCCAATTCTTTGCCCCCCCCATGGCTGGTGCAGCCACCTAGCCCTTCAGCTTCATGGCTCCTACCCCATCTGCCCCACCCCCTTGACCAGCACCCGTGACAGCACGGCTGCCCAGCCCCTCACCTCCATGGCGCGCACCCACATGCAGAGGGACTTGGCGGCCAGGGAGACACGGCCAATGATGTCGGGCTGGAAGTCAGGCTGGGCGCAGTAGCCGCTGATCTTCTTCAGCACCTTGTCCGAGATGTTGTCCTTGTCGAAGTTGATCAGTTGTTTGATGAAGGTGGGTTCACCTGCAGGGGACAGGCGAGGTGGGAGCTGGCACATGCCAGGTGGATCCTGCCCTTACTGGGAGGGCCAGGTCCCACCAGCAGAAGAACAGGAGAGGGTGCCCACCTCCCGCCAGCACCAGCCCCGCTGCTGCCCATCCCCATACTCTCGGTGCCCCCTCACCCAGTTGCCTCTTGGCTTCAGCCCAGGTGGGCTCACTGCCACGGAGGATCATAACAGCCTGCAACACCGTCTCCACCAGCGTCGGGGGGCGCCCATAGGACTTGATCTCTGTCATGTCCTTCTTGTTCAGAGACTCCAGCGCCTGTCGGGAGAGAGGTGGCCAGGGGACAGTCCCCCAGGTGAGGGCACTGCATGGGCTTTGGCACCACCCACAGCCAGAGTGACCTCCAATGCAGTGCTGTAGCTGACCCAATATCCTGCCCCTCCATGCGCCCCACACCCTAGAGATCCACAGGTCCATCCAGCCCAGTACCCTGCCCTTCCCTGTGCCCTGTGCCCAGACCCACGGGTCGCCAAGCCTCTCCCAGGAGGATGACTGCGGGTGCACACAGCACTTGGTGCCTGCACTGTCCAAAGGGCTTGGGGGTGGCATGTAGCTGTTAGCACCACACTGCTCAGGCCTTCAGAAAGAGCAAAGAATGGCTTGCTGGCCTCTGGGGCTGCCCACAGCCAGCTGGAGCCTTGTCTGGGCCCCCTGGTGTGGGGTGGAAATGAGGGCAGTTACCCAAGCGGCTCTCTACAAGTCTCCACCCCTGCTCACCTGAGCCAGCATCCCTGCCCCAGTTACCTTCATCGCCTCCTCTAGGGCCGGCAGTGCCTCCTCCAAGTCCTTCTGGGCATTGTCAGCCAGCGCTTTGCACTTGATCTCCTCTGCTGCGATCTTCTCACTGTTGGCTCCCACCGTCTATGGGAAGAATGGTGCACCTATCAGACCCAGCCCCCCTGTGCCTGACTCTGGGTCCCACCCTGGCCTCCCATGGCCAGATCTGGGTCCCACCCCATCCTCCCAGGTGCAGATCTGGGTCCCACCTTGGCCTGCCATGCCAATTCAGGTCCCATCCCAGCTGTATCTCACCTTCTGCTGCTCATCAGCCTCCCTCTTCTGCTGCACGATGACAACTAGGTACTCCTCACACTGCTTCTGGAACTCCGCCACCTTCTTCTTGGCGTCCTCCAGCTCCCCCGACATCACCTCCACCTTGCAGCGTGTCTCATCGATCTTGAAGAGGCCGGTGCGCAGCTTGTTGGCTTGTTCTGACAGCTCTGCGCGCTTCTCCGCCAGGAGCCTGGGGTGAGAAATACTTGCTTGGCCACTGAGGAGTCAGCCTGACACCCTCACCCCAGAGGAGGCTGCTGCTCTGCCAGGGCATCAGCCTCCATGGGCTGCCTTCAATTCCCATGATGCACCAAGGACTATGGCGTCACCTCCCCACCTTTCAGTAAGAGGGGTAAAAGTGATGCCTCATGGGAGATGTAGTCTGTCTGGGGAGAGCAGGGAAGGTGCACAACACTCCCAAACTACAACTTCCATAATGCACTAAGGGCTCCCGCAGCATCTCCCCTCCTTTCACCAGCACAGGACAAAGTGATGTCTCATGGATGATACAGTCTGCCCAGGGAGCTGGGCCTAGAGAGCAGAATGGGAACACAAAGTTCCTGAAATACAATTCCCATGATGCACCAGGGACATCTGCGCTGCCTCCCCTCCTTTCAGCAAGAGGAGACACAGTGATGCTACAAGGGAGATGTAGTCCAGCCCGGGAAAGTGGGAAGTTTCCAAATGACAACTCATAAGAAGCAGTACAGGCCTACTGGCACTGAAATCTGAGGATCTGGGCCTGAAATGTCACTGTGCCCCTGAGAAAGGCCCCAATTCTCGGTCCTTGGTCCTGGGGGTTACCCACACTAGCCAGACTCCCCTCCCCACTGCTTGCCTGCAGCACCACAGTTCCCATCCCTGGCCAGCAGCTTCCCACACCCATTCAGGGCCCAGGTGTCGCTATATCCATGGCCACATTGTGCTGTCCCAGACCCTCCCATGTGGAGACCTCTGCCTGAGTGGAGCATGCCCACCCCTCAAGCCAGGCTGCGGGTCGCCTCAGCAAGGGGCCTCACTTTTTGTAGCCAGAGACCAGCTCCAGGTAATTGGTCGGGGTGACGTAATTGTGGCGCCGGAGTTCCAGCAGCATCTTCTGCGAGTATGAGGCCACTGACCCATGCATGGTCACGAAGATCTTGGCCACTTTCCTGTGAATCTGGGGGCAGAAGGGCTGGCTCAGCAGGCAGCAGCTGTCCAGCCCCAGGGGAGGAGAGGGGGTGCCACACTGTCATGGACGCGCCACAGGGGCCTGGTGCTGCAGCCAGCCGTGGGGAAAGAGGCACAGAGGGAAATCTGCAGCTGGTTCCTAATATTGGGGAGTTTGGAGGCAGCTCAGAAACGGCGCACCTGTCCCACCACCCTGGGGGACGGGACCAAGACCTGCGGGCAGGACAACTCCACACCCCAGCCGTCGCTCATGACACACACCCCCCTCAACCTGACCCTGGCACTCCTGGGCACTCAGCCAGTCAGCTCGGGTGGGTACCACAGGACAGGATGCGCTATCAAGGGCGGGACAGAGGCCAGGCCGTGGCTCTCACCTCTGGCAGGCCCCCCAGGTCCACTCCCTCCAGGTACTTCTCGGCAACCTCCAGCAGTGCCTGGTGCGGCCACTCCGAGAACCAGTCTATGGTGGTACAGCTTACCAACGCTGGGTACTGGCGGATCCAGTTCCTGATTGGATGGGACGGGATGTGGGGTGGCCAAGTGAGAATGTCCCTTGGTCGCCACCCACCCCAGCCTGCTCCCAACCCCTACCCTGCCCATCCCACCCTGTCTCCAATCCTCCTCTCCACTAGCCCCGCCCCTCCCACTGCCAAACCAGCTCCTCCCCCATCCCCACCCCTCCCGGCCTGCCCCCAACCCTGCTCTCCCACCATCCCTACTCTCCCAGCCTTGCCCTGCTCCTCTCTCTCTTTGAGGCTCCCAGCCCTCTCCCACAGAGGTCCCAGCTGCCAGCCCCACCCACATGGCCCTGCAAGGGTCACTGCCCCCCAGGTGGCACCTTCCCCACCTGAATGTGTCGCCGACAGGGCTCAGACACAGCACCACATGCAGGTTGTCCCGCACCCTCTCGATGAGGTAGGCAAAGAGGCTATCGGGCGTCTCAGGGATGCCATCAGCACGGGCTGCATCCAGGATCAGGGACTGGATCTGCCGGGCATGGGAAAGCACCTCCAGCTAGGCACGCAAGACACCCAAGCCCAGCCCCTGGCAACATCCCCCTCCAGCCATGGGACAGGCCCCCATTTGGCACCATAGCCCCCTTTACACGCACAGGCCAGAAAGGAGGATTGGGACCATCTGTCTGGGGAACAAAGGGGGAACCTGCAGAGCAGGCCTTAGCCATGGGTAGGAGCCCAGAGCTGGGCTGCCAGGGCTATGGGTCAGGAATGGGGGGCACTGACAGAGCTGTTAGGGATCCCAGAACTGTGGGGGAAAGCAGGCTCCTAGCAGGGTGGCAGGTATGAGCGCACCTCCTCGAACTCATCGCCTTTGTAAAGGTTGGGCACCTCGCCAGAGCTGAGCACGTTGTTGACATCCTCCAGAAAGGCCTCTTCCATGATCTGCGTGTCCACGAAGAGGAAGCTGGTGGGCCGGAGATCCAGCCCCGTCTGTCGGTACAGCTTCTTGAGGTCTGGGGACAGAGGCAGGGGTGAGGCAGGGCTGGAACGGGCCAGGCCAGGATGGGTAGGGGTCAGGAACTCACCATCCCGGAAGTCCTGCATGCGGTAGTGCCGGGTCACCTCAATCTGGAAGGTCTGGTACTCGCAGATGGAGGCTGCCAGGCGAGCCAGGCTCTGGCGCCCACTGCCCCCGATGCCCAGAAGCAGCATGTTGCCACGTGGCTGGCCGATCACCCGCACAATCCGGGTAACTGTGGGTGGGGAGGGAGGAGTCAGGCAGGAGCATCCCAGGGCTCATCTTATACCCCAGATGGAGACTGCCCTCAGCTCCCTTCACAGCACCAAGGGTTTATGGCAAAGTGTCCCCTTGCCCTTCCCCTGGCTGGGTATTTGACTCTGAGAAAGCATAGTGATCAGCCCCCATCTCATCACTGTCCCACACTGTGAGCTGAGCCATGTACCTTGGTTTCCCCAGCCTGGCGCTGCTCCACCAGGAAAGAGACATGGGCAGGCACCTTAGTCACAGAGGGCACGGCTGTCCTCCCAGCTTCCCCTACCGAGTTCCTGCCAGGCATCTCTCCCATCCCCACCCATGGCTTGGAGCCCAGGACCCAATCCCCAGGTGTCAATCCTGGCCTGGCCTGGCCCCACCAGGCCACCGTGGAGAGCCAGAGGCACGGGCAGGGGCAGGAAGCCAGCAGGGCCAGGTGCCCATGTCACTCACTGTGCTCTATAGCATCCCTGAAGAGCACTAAGCGCATCGGCACCACGCCAGGAGTCTGGTTGTACTCGTCCAGTGCCCGTTGCATTTCCCGCTTCAATGCCGCCAGGTCCACCAAGTCCTCATACACCCGTGGCTCCCGCAGGAAGTCACCTGGCAAGTACCAACAGGTGCCTCAGTGCTCCCAGCATGGGACCCAGGTGTCCTGCTCTAACCACTAGAACCCTTCCGAGTGCAGTAGAGAACCCAGGAGTCCTGGCTCCCAGTTCCCACTTCTAACCACGAGTCCCCACTCCATTGCTGAGCTGGAGAGAGAACTCAGATGTCTTGGCTCCCCACCCCTGCTTTAACCACCAGCCCCCACTCCCCTCCCAGCACAGGGGAGAGAACCCAGGTGACCCGGCTCCCCACGCCCCCTGCCACACGCACCGAAGATGGGTGGGCGCTTGCTGGGACACAGACTGTGGAAGGTCAGGTCAAAGAAAGTGCCCAGTTTCTCGCTCAGGATACCCACAAAGGCTTCACCGTCAGCTGCATCCACCAGGCGGTCGGAGAAGACCCTGCCAAAGAGCGTGCAGGTCACCAGCAGGGGCAGGGCCCTATTTGTCTTCAGAGGGGCTGGTGTCTCTCAGGGGAGGGTCTGTGGCCCCCTTCACCCAAGTACAAGGATCTTGGACAAGGGCTGGTGTGGGTTACCACAAGGCCAGCTGGCTGTGGAGGGCCCCACTGGCACCTGCATGCAGCGCCTAAGGGCAAGGAGGGAAGGACCTCAGGGGGGCAATATCAGGAGATGGGGGAAAGGACCCCATTGCCCAGAAGTGGGGGAGGAAAGGACCCAGTTCCAGGGGTGAGGGCACAGTCAGGCCCTACCTGAAGCATTCGTGAACCCACAGGCGGGTGAGGCTGGCCTTGGTGTCGTGAAAATCCTTGTGTGCCCGCAGCATCCCCTGGAACACCTGTGGGGCAAGCACCTATGCCAGTTGAGTGTGGTGCAGGGGGGATCTGGCCTGTGGGCCCCACTCAGACTGGGCCAGCCCTTCCTTCAACAGAGGCCCAAAAGGAAGTGGGCCCGCTCCCACCCCAATCCAGCCAGTCCACACACTGGGGTCAGAAGGGATCTGGCACACCCATAGGTCCCCACAAAGCCCCCCATGAGGAAGGCACCTTGGAGATGTCACGCAGGTTGAAGAGGTAGTGGATCTTAGCAGGCGTGGGCAGGAAGTGGCGCACCACAGCATGGTACAGCTCCACACTGGCCTCTGTCGCCACATTGCCCAGTGGCTTCACCCCCTCCTCAAAGTTCTGTAGCTTCTGGTTGAGCATGGTGCCGAAGATGCGCCGGATCTGCAACTCCTGCAGGCACACGGATGGCTGGCTAGGGGGCACTGGTGCCAGCAGGCACATGGAGCAAGGAGACAGGTGTGCCCCTGACTCCCAGCCAGCAGCCCCCAACCCTGCTGGTTTGGTTTAGGGGTTCCCAAAGAGCTCTCTGCTAGAGGCATTAGCTCCTGGATGCCCATCCAGGCCACGGCTCTCCAGGGCTAACAGCTGTTTGGGCATTAAATCCCAGCCTGAAGAGGAGCTTGTGACAGACCCCAGAGGTACTGCCTAGGCTCTCCACGAAAGGACGGGCCCCCATCAGGTGTCTGTAGGGCAGCAGTTATGCCCACTGGCCCTCACAGCCCTTACCGTGGGGAAGGTCATGTTGATGAGATTGAATCTGCTTTGCAGGCGGCTAGAAATCACAGTTCTTCCTCCTCCTGGGGGGCCCATGGCTGCCAACAGGAACATGTCCTGGGGGGGGGGGGGACAGGCACCATTCAAACCTGACTCCTGCACAACAGCTGTCAACGTCCCCCCAAACAGCAAGAGATCTGCCAGGCTCCTGCCTCAGCTAGCTGGAACACTACAAGATGCTGACTGAGTAGGTGCCATGTTCTCCCAACACCCCCCATGGGCTCCTTTTCCACAGCCAATGGCAGCATGGTCCCCTGGCTTCCCCGGGGTGTGGCTGGAGAAGGCTTCAGCTGCTTGTGGAGAAGTGGCCGAGCCACCTCTGTGGCTAGATGTCCTTAAAAAAAGCTAGCTGTCCTGCCCACAAGGGGAGTCATGGCAGCAGAAGGGCACCGCGGCAGCTGGGGGTGGCACGGCCTCTGACATGGCCCCTGCCTGATTCGTGGCAGAGGCGGCACTGTGGCAGGAGTGTTGGCTGGGGTTTCTATCCCAGTGCCAGGGCAGCACAGGAGCCCCCCCTAGCTGCCCCAGACCCAAAACAGGGGAAGCCCCAGGACCTGGGCAGAACCAGCAATAGGCTCCTCACCTTGACGTATTTGACGCTTTGCTTACTGCGGTCATACCAGAAACCATAGTCCAGCCAGAGACGCAGCAGCTCGAGTGGTGGCTGGGAGCCGAAGGCATCTTTGGCCGGCATGTTCAGGTCATCCAGAAAGGTGAGGAGGCTCTTGCCACCCATGGGCACATAGACGCCCTTGGTCCGCTTCTCCACACGGCTCTCCACGATGCTCTGCACATTGCTCGACGTGGTCTGGGGGTAAAGGGACCAGCAGCTCAGACTGGGGGCTTCACGGCTCCTCTGGGCCCCTTTTGCAGGATGAGGAGCTCAACCTAGCACCCACCCGCGCTGCCCCTGATAGCAACTGCTGGGCACCTGCCCACCCTGCCACTGACTTCCTGGCATCCACCCACTCCCTGCAGACAGGAACTGCCCAGAACCCACCAGCCGTGAGAGAGGAGCAGGCAGAAGCGATGGGAACCAGGACTCCTAAGTTCCCTGACCTGAACCAAGTCCCTCCTGAACATGTTTGCCTGTTTCCCTCATGTATGTGGAGCTGAGGGCATGTCCCAAACTTGAGGCGGCTGGGCCATGACTGTGCTCTGCTCCCCCAGCCCAGGGTCCCAGAGAAGGCTGGGGGCTGTCTGGGGTGCTGGGGAGGGTGGTTTCCGAAGTCATTACCTGTGCAGACATGTTGATGGCGAGCACAGACCACTTGCTCCTGTCCAGGGAGCGCAGCACACCCTGGGCGACAGACGTCTTCCCAGTACCGACCGGGCCCACAAGCAGCACTGGGTTCTGGCTGGATACCAGGGTGCTCACCAGGTAATTGTAGCGCACCGTGTCCACCGTTGGGACGATGATCTTATAGAAGGGGGCACTGGGGGGGGGGGACAGATGGGGCCTGACGGATCAGAGCCAAGACCCATCCAAGCCCACATCCTGTCCCCTCCCTGTCTCCCAGATCAGAGTCACAGGCCTCTCCAAACTCATGTCCCTCCCTCTCCCCGCTTCCTAGACCAGCCCCACAGGCTCATCCAGCCCCATGTCCCACCCCCCGATGACACCATCTAGCCCAACATCTCCTGCTGTCAGTGGCCTAGCCTGGGCTGTGTCACAGGTGGGGGGGGCACACCCCCATCCTGCCGCCAGCTCCAGGCCAGGCTCAGCCCTGGCATCACTCACTTGGCCGGGTACCGCCACAGCTTTGGCAGCTTGTCTTCAAACGAGGCCCAGTTCTTCCTCTTGGGGTCCACGAAGTACTCATAAACAGTGTCCTGTGGGGAAGCAGGGAGAGCCATGAGTTAGGCTTCCCAAAGGGATCGGACCAGAGCCGTAACGCTCTTTTTTGGCACCCCGTGCAATTAGCAGCCCTTGGGGCGGGTGGCATGAAACACACCCTTTAATAGAGCGGCTCTATTGAGCCACTCCGGGTCACCCCGGACAAAGCCCTGTTCACTCGGCTGTAGTTGGCCCTCAGTGGAACTCTGGGCCTACCAGCCCCTTGGACCTAGGACCGGTGGAGGGCCAGCAACACCAGTGGTGGAGACAGTCTGGGAGCCACTTGTCTTCATCCCTTCTGTGTGGGCCATGCCCTTGTCAGGCTGGTCCCTCCAGCTCCCATCCCCCAGTACGTCCCCACGTGCTGGTCACTGCCAGACACTGCCTCCCTTGTGTCCACAGAGCACCGAGGTCCCCCCATGCCAGGGACCTTGTTGGGGAAAGAGCCTTCCATCTCCCGCAGGTAGCTGTCGATCCGCTTCCTGCCCTCCTCATCCACAGCTGCGCACACAGACCAGATCATGCTGAAGAGGAAGAACATTTCCAGCACCAAGGTGTCTCTCTCACCATCTGCTGGGTTCACCTGTGGTGAGAGAAGAGCCTGGATCTGAGTGGCCTGGGCCATCTTCCCACCAGTACCGGGCTGTCCCCAGGAACAGACAACAGTACCCTGGGACATGGGGAAATGGCAGGAGGGTTCCAGGCTGATGCACCCAGGACATGGCAGGACAGCTCCAGGCTGACGTGCCCAGGACACAGTGGAAGGGTTCCATGCTGATGTGTTATGTGGAGTCACTTCTTGTTTACATCAGCAGGATGGCAAACAAGGACAGTCAGGCTGGATACCCCAGCTGGACACACACTGCCCGGGATGCAGTTGGGGACACGGACACAGAGGAGCCTGGCCAACGGCACATTTTCCAGATGGCGACATCACCCAGGCTGCCACCTACCCCATTCTCCAGTGTGGCCAGAGCAGAGAAGAGTTTGCATAGGGCCACAACACTGCTGTACTCGGGAACAGGCACCAGCTCCCGGCATGTTTCCTTCTTGAACCTCAGTGTCTTGTCAATGAACTTGTCGAACATGCGCTGCAGCGTTTCTGCCTCACCCTGAGGATAGCAAAAGTCCCGAGTGCTGACCACGTGCAGCCTGTGACTGCTTTGGCCCCAACTTCTCCATGACAACTGCAGCTCTCAGCCTCCAGCTTGCCTACACTACTCCCATCCCATTGCCCTGCTGGTGCCCCTCACTCCCAACCCGCAGCCCCGCCAGCCCTCCTGGGCTCCCACAAATGGCCCTAGCAGTGCCCCTCGCTCTTGACCCGCAACCCCTCCCTCCTGCTCCACTGCAGTCCCCAGTGCCACAGCTGGGCCACCCTGCCTGTCAGGAGCACGCTTCCCCTGCTGGCCCCAATCTCACTCCCCACACTCCCGGCACCTTGGGGCGTTTCTCAATCCAGGAGTGCACGTAAGGCCTCCAGCCAAGGTCACCGTAGTCCGTGTAAACCATGCCACAGCGGGAGACGGTGGCCGGTGAGGCTACGGCCAGGTTCTCCACCTCAAACAGCAGCGAGACCTGCAGGTGAACAGTTCTGGTCAGGGCCAGGCAGTGCCACGGTTTTGGCCCTGGCCCAGCTCCTGCACCGGCATCTCTGTGGGACCTGCCTGGTCAGGCATGGAGATCCGCTCCCCGTTGATCAGGGTCAGAACCTTGTTGTCGTCCATGACGGAGTTCATGCTCTCAATCCACAGCGTGTCCACTGGCCCATCGAAAACGATCCACTTCTCATCCGGCTTCTCATCTGGGACCGGCAGGGAATAGGAGCCCCTGAGTGCCAGACAGAGTCCAGGCAACTCGTCGTCCCTGCCCCAAACCCCTGCCCTCCAGAACTCACTGCCTTCCTCTGCTTCTGCCCACTGGGATTGGCTCCCGCCACCCTCCAGATGCCCCCAGCAGCACCACGGAGATGACATGTGCTCTTGAATGGGGACTGGTCACAGCAGAGCACCTGCCCAGGGCACATGACCCCATGCCCACTCCTCCAGCTGAAGCTCTCCCCCAAGGCCATAACTCATCTCTCTCTCTGTCCCGTCCCCAGCCCTGCCACCTCTTGGCCATGACTCAGTCCCAGGCCTGGCTGGGCTGCTGCACCTTGTCCATGTACTCAGAGCAGCTGGCTACAGGTGTGGGACCAGGTACCTGCACAGGCAGCACGCATGAGGCTGGATAGGATGCCGTCCGTCCACTCGTTGCTGCTCAGGTCGTATTCTCCGTACAGCTCTCCAAGGGACACAGCCTTGGGGTTCAGGGGGAAATCCTGCCATGCCAGTCACCCGCAGGAGCCACCCAGAGACATGCCCAGGCAAGGAAACAGAAAGCAGGACACAGTCAGATGGGGCATGAGTCAGAGACCAGTCCAGCCAGAGACCCTGGGGGAGACCAGAAAACCCCAAAGATCCCACCCATTCTGATGTCTATGCCCAGCTCTCCCCAGCGCAGATAGTAGCAGTCCCAAGGTCCCCACCACCAATGGTGAAGCCAAGGATTTAGACCTGGAGGCCAGGCGCTGTACGTGAGCCATGCCCAGCTGGGACCCACTGACCCGGACAAGGTTGTAGGTGGTGTCCCCAGCACGGCACAAGGCGGAGAGGGTGGCCTGCAGGGTGCGCCAGGTGACAGTCTTGCCACTGCCCGTGTCACCCACGATCATGGTCGAGTGGCGGGAGTTCTTGGTCTCGAAGAGCTGGAGGACCTTGGTGACAGTGAAGGGCGTCACCTGAAGCCCTGCCCCTCTCAGCTCCAACTCGATGGCCTCCTTCAGCTGCAGAGACAGGCCTGGCGGTGAGTGGAGCCTCCCAAAGGGCCCAGCGCTCCCACAGCTACCTCACTGGACATCTGTGGGGGAGGTCACTGGCACTGGGCTGCTCATGCTGGCAGCACCTAGAGAATGCACTATGGAACATGACCTGCGCTGCCCACTCAGCACGGCCCACATTCATAGTGGGGACCCACTCCCCTTGGGAGGAAGAAACTGAGGCACCAAGACGAGGAGCCCCTTGCCCTAAGGTCAAATGGCAAGTGACAGAGTTGGAGAGAACATAACATAACACCCAGGCCCCTCCCCTCCCACAGCTGGGGAGAGAACCCGGGAGTCCTGGCTCCCAGCCCCTCTGCTCTAACCATTAGACCCCCTCTAACCAAACAAATTGTCCCTGCTTCCAGGAAAGGAATTTCCTCAACAGTGCAGTCTGTCCACACTACGTGGCACTGCCTCATCTCCCTGGATCGGGCATTGAGGAAGCACCCAGTGCTTGCTAACCCACCTTTCCATAGTCAATGACAGGCGACTCAATGCCCGGGAAGAGGTCTTGGACGATGCCGTTGAAGAGGGGCACATCAACAGAGGCCAGCTTGGCAATGTTCATGTCCTTCATGGCCATGAGCAGGATCTGGGGGTTGACGGGGGAGCCCAGTGAGCTAGGCATCCTTGAGTGCTGAGGGGAGCCTGGGCGACCCTCACCCACCAGTACAGCTGGGCACTGAGCCCACTGCACCCACGCAGCGCAGGCCACCCTCTCTGCCTGGCACGTCCTCATGCCTCCCCACATGCTGAGGGGCTGGAGCCCAGCACAGCCGGGGCAGCTCCGGTTTTCCTGCCATCTACCATCTCTTCCACTGATCACGTGGGAGCACCTCACCTCTTCATCAGCGATTTCAGGGTGCCCCCGGCGCTTCTTCCCTGCATAACGCAGGAGCGATGTCAGCGCCCGCAGACCAAAGTCATAGTGGTCCTGCTTGGACAACTGCTGCACCGCCAGCGAGTACAGGGTATAGACCTTCCGTGCCAGGACCTGGGGCCAGAGCGGGGCCGGAGTTAGCCAAGATGAGGTACTGGCACCATCCTGGGAACCAGGCTTCTAGCAAGGGTCCCTGCAAATCTCCAAGAGCAGCACAGTCCCCATCAAAGCACCACTGCACAAGTGAGGTGCTGTGCATGAGCAGGTACCCCTGGCCACCCTGGAGCCTGTATACCAGCTGGGAAAGATGCACTGACCAGGACTGAGTGGGGCTGGCGAATACCTTGCAGTTGTTGAAGCCCTCTCCGAAGAGGATGATCTCAGCAATGAGCGTGGAGTCGGGCACCACCATGGAGATGGGCCGGAACATGGACTTGAGGTTGTCAGGCAGCTCTGTCCGTCCAGCATAACCTGTTCACAGCACCAGCAGCTGGTCAGCATGGACCCCTCTGGCTCTCCCCAGCACCAGACCAGGCTGGCGTTCTCCAGTAGTGGCCACATGCCCCCAGCCCAGGCCCAGCCGGCTCTCACCTGGGTTCATGGTGATGAAGATGCCGCAGGACCAAACCAGCTTGATCCGGTGGCCCTCAAAGGTGAAGGTGCTCATGCTGGCGGCCAAGGCTGAGAGGATGGACAAAATCTGCTGGGCCACCACGGACAGCACCTCGACGTTGATGCGGTTGAATTCATCAAAGCAGCCCCAGGCTCCTGTCTGTAGGCCAAGAGCAGATAGCTCAGGAAGGCTGTGCCAGCCCAAGCAGGGTCTTCCCACATGCATGGCCTCACCCCTCACCGTGCCCTGCAGAGGCCCCTAGGGAGGTGTCCTGGGGCCATTCGCAGGTCCTGCAGCCAGGACCACTCTGGTCTCTGCAGCTGACTGACCTGACTCCAGTACGTCTCTTTTGGCTGGGTTTGAATTACTTGCACCAGGAAGAAAATCCAGACTCCTGGGTTATGACCTCAGTTCCAGAGGGGAGTGGGGTAAGGTGGTTAGAACATGGAGGCCAGGACTCCTGAGTTCTCTCACCAGCTCCGAACAGGGGCATGGGATCTAGTGGTTAGAATGTGGGGAGCCAGGACTCCTGCATTCCAACCTCAGCTCCAGAGGCAAGTGGGGTTCAGTGGTTAGAACGTGGAGGCCAGGACTCCTGGGTTGTTCCCCAGCTCCAGGAAGGGAGCAGGATTTATTGGTTAGAACATGGGGCCAGGATGCCTAGATTCCCTCCCCAGCTCCGAAAAGAGGTGCGGGGTTTAGCACAGGAACCTGTGGTCACAGTAAGCCTGCCCCACGTCTCTGACCCCTTACCTGAGCCAGACCCGAGTACATACGCCCCATGGATTTATAGTCCAGGCCTTCAGAGCAGTTCACTACAATCACGTACATGCCCAGGGCCTTGCCCAGGTCCTTCACCGTCTCCGTTTTCCCTGTGCCAGCTGGGCCCTTGGGGGACCCTCCCCGGTGCAGGTGAAGGGCAGTAGTCAGAGTGATGTAGCACCTGGGAATAGAGGCCAGACCATGTCTCAGTTTCCAAGCTTCCCCACCCTGCCAGGACATTGGCACTACCTGCTCCCAACCCCTCACCCCGCCCCCCAGGCACAGAGGGAAGCCAGATCCATCCAACTGCCCTGCCCAGAGCTCAGCTGCCCTCAGGAGATCGCCAGGCGCTTGACACTGCCAGGCTCATCAGGGATCACCACAGCTTTGTTGATGCTCGAGGGTCTCCCCTGCACCCAGATAGGCTTGAGGCCAGCATGCCCTGGCCGTACCTGTCGGTGAGTGGAGTGATGACCAAGCGACCGGAGTTCCCCAGGTACTCATAGCCATAAGGGAACTGGGTGTTGGTTTGCCGGATGACACAGTCGTCCAGGTCCTGCCAAGGGAGATGGGGAGAAACAGCCAGACCCTTCACATCCCTCAATCTGCCTATGGGGCTACAGACAAGCTCAAAAGGCCTGGCACAGCTGAGACAGGGCGAGTGGGCACCGCTCTGCCTCAGGCCCCAGGGAAAAGACTCAGCTTGGCAGGCTCCAAGGATCAAGACGGCAACCTGGGTTCTGATGGCTCCTGAGTGTGGGCATGCTGTCAGCAGGAACCAATAGCCCACTGGCTGGCACCAGGGAGAAAAGGCGGCACCAATGGCCAAGGCTGTGTGGCAAGTGGGGTCCTAGACAATAAGTCCAAGGCAGGCCTGACTCATCCAGCCCCCAGGGAAGACTGTCCCCATAACCTAGCCCTGGTGGTTCTGTCTCAAGCAGTGGGGCTCATCCCAGGTATTGTGTGCCAGGTATCTGTTGTCCAAGAAGGAAGGAGGTGGCCAGAGCACAAGGCCAGACAGACCTTCAGGGGCTCACTAGAATCCTGGCTTTCCCACTGGTGTGCTGGGGGCAACTTGCAGCTGCTCAAGGTGAGCAGCAGGGGGCAGCGAGGTAGATGCTGGCACGGTGCTGTCATGAAAACCCGCAGACACACTCTCTGGTCAGCAAGGGGGGCAGCAGGAAAGCCTCACAGAGGCAGGGGGCAATCCGGCTAGCAGGGGGCAGCACAAGCCTCACTCACTCCTGACCTTGTCCCAGTAGAGGCGGAGCTGGCTCAGCCACTCAAAGGCCCCAGGGTCTGTTAAGTTGCTCTTGTAGAGTTTCTCTATGACGTCCCGCGCATGGATTTCCACAGTCACCAGTGCAACAATCTTCAGGCGTATGATCTTGCTCAGGTTGCCCCGGATGGCTTCTGAGTATTTATTCAGCAGGGACACCTAGCGAGGAAGCCACTGTCGGTGAGGGAACCCACCATCCCCGCCAAGGGTGCACCGGGGGGGGTAGTTCAACCACCAGCAACAGCCAGCTAGATCTAGGAGGGACCAGGGCTCGGCCAGGAGAGAATCTGGGGAGTCTGGATAGTGGGCACAAGTAAAGGGGGATCTGAGTGACCAGATGAAATGGGTGTTGAGTGTGAACAGGTGTGAATAGGCATGCAGGTGCCTATAACCAGACACAGGCTGTCACACATGGGTGCGACAAGGTCCCCTGCAAGTGTAAGGATGCAGCAGTGAACAGCATGCGTATGAGCATAGGAGTGTGCCTGGGCATGCAAATGACCATGTGGGAAAGTGTGCACATCTCTGCTCTGCCCTCCCCTTCACCTGCTTCTTCTTCATGACCTTGAGGAATTTCTTATCCCCACGCTCCTTGCAGTTGCCCAGACACTTGGTGACATCGGCCGTCCACTGGATCTGGCTGGCAGTGATCACCAGCTGCAAGAGATGAGGAGCGGGGCGAGGAAGGTGCATGGTAGCCACCCCCCTCCAGAACTGCCAATTTTGGGGAGCCCCCAGCTCCAAACCACCCAACCCCATAAATGACCGTTCACCCTCCGCCTCCCGCTGGTATGGTCGCTTAACACTCAAGAGCACCCAGTCCAGAGGATCCCAAGGGGGGTGCGTGTCCCCCCCGATCCATTTCCAAAGGGGAACACCAAGGCCCCTGGGAAAAAGTAAATCCACCATGCATTTCATTCCGCCAGAGTCGGGAAGGGAGTCCCAGAGTCCTGCTCTAATCACTAGCCTTTGCTTCCCCTCCAAGAGTCAGGCTGAGAAAGGAAAGTTACCCACCTTTTGCGGTAACTGGAGGTCTCCTAGATGTGTGTGCCCAGGGGTGCTCCACCTCAGGTGAGGATGCGTCCACGTGTCCCAGAATGGAGAACTGTCTAGCCATATTCGTTGGGGTGACATGCCAACAGGCCATTTCGCACTGCAGTTTGGTGCCCTTGCGTTGCACATGTGCTGCCCAATCCCCCCTTGGTTCCTTCTCAACTCCAAAGCATGACACAGAAAAAAAAATTCTGAAGTAGAAAGGGCAGGAGGGAGGGTGGTAGAGCACCCATGGGGGGACACATCCCGGAGAACTCCAGTTACCACAAAAAGCTGGCAAACTTCCTTTCTCCTGCAAGTAGTGTCCCCATGGGTGCTCCACAGTAGGCGACTACTTAGCAATATCCCACTCAGGAAGGAGGGACTTTGGAATGTCGGGGTTGTAGAGAAGAAAGTAGAAAGGCCTACAGCAACATCAGAGGTTGAGGCTCGGTCAACTGCGTAATGGTTTGTGAAAGTATGAATTGAGGCCCACATGGCCACTCTGCATATCTCGGTAATAGGGACATTGTGAAGGGAAGCAGTAGCTGTAGATACTGCCCTAGTGGAATGTGATCAAATCAAATCAAATCAAATCATAGGGGTGGAAGGGACCTTGTGAGATCATCGAGTCCAACCCCCTGGGAATTGAACCCAGGACCTTCTGCACGTTAAGCAGAGG
Source organism: Podocnemis expansa (assembly GCA_007922195.1). Lineage (NCBI taxonomy): Eukaryota > Metazoa > Chordata > Testudines > Podocnemididae > Podocnemis > Podocnemis expansa. The sequence goes on along the minus strand of ML682121.1, from coordinate 948,223 downwards.
TGTTAGCTGATCTTACGCTGTGGTGGTGCTATCCCTGAGAGCTTGCATGAGGCTGATAGTTGAACATTGCTTGCAATGTACCAGTTCCAGAGCCTCATTGTTGCAAGTGTTTCAGGATGGATTCTTTGAGAATCTGTTCCATGATTTTTCCAGGGATTGAGGTGAGGCTGACAGCTCTGTAATTCCCTGGATCCTCCTTTTTGCCCTTCTTGAAGATAGGCACTATATCTGCTTTTTTCCAGTCCTCTGGCACCTCCCGCGTTCTCCACGAGCTTTCAAAGATAATGGCCAGCGGTACTGCTACTTCATTGGCCAACTCCCTCAGCACCCTTGGATGCAGGTCGTCCGGCCCCATGGACTTGTGCACATCCAGCTTCTTTAGGTAGTCCCTAACCTGCCCTTCTGTCACCAAGGGCCTCTCTTCTTCTCTCCAATCTGCCATACCCATGGTAGTGGGCTGGGAGCTGACCCTGCCTGTGAAAACTGAAGTAAAAAAAGGATTGAGCACTTCAGCCTTTTCCTCATCCTTCATCATGAGGATACCTGTGCTATTCAGTAAGGGACATACACCATCCCTGATCCTCTTCTTGTTACTGACATACTTGTAGAACCCCTTTCTGTTATCGTTCACATCCCTCGCTAGCCGCAACTCCAATTGTCCTTTGGCCTTTCTGATTTTATCCCTGCAGTCCCGAGCAATATCTTTATATGCCTCCTTAGTCATCTGTCCAAGCTTCCACTTCCTGTAAGCTTTCTTTTTATGCTTTAACTCAGTGCAGAGTTCTCTGTTAAACTACACTGGGTGCCTTCCACATTTGCTGTTCTTCCTGCTCATCGGAATAGTATCTTCCTGTGCCCTTAGCAGGGTTTCTTTAAAATGCAACCAGCTCTCTTGGACACCTTTCCACTTCAGATCAGCCTCCCAAGGGATCCTGTCCATCAGTTCCCTGAGGGAGCCAAAATCTGCTTTTCTGAAGTCCAGGATCTGCGTTTTGCTTCTTTCCTTTTTTCCATTAATCAGCATCTTGAATTCTATCATCTCCGCTCGAGCCTTGGCCTCTTCCTACTCAAGAGCAATACTGGGTGCATTTCCTGTTGTCCACTGTGGGAAATAAGTTCATCGTGGGGAACCCCCATCTGGTGAAGATTTCTTGAATGATGGTGTCCTGGATTTCCCATTCGTGGTGGTTGGGGAACGATCCGCTCAAAGAAGCTGCTATAAAGTTGTCCTTGCCCATAAGATATCCTGCAAGAAGGCAAATTCCATGATGGAGGCACCAGTCCCACAAGTTCATTGCCTCTAAGCAAAGGGGTTGTGATCTGCTTCCCCCCTGTCGATTTATATAGAACATGCACGTCAGTGCGGACCCTTGTCACTCTCCCTATGATTATAGGGAGGAAATGGTGACACACTTTCAAGACTGCTCTTAATTCGAGGAAGTTTATGTGCAATAGCCTTTCTGGTAAGGACCATCTGCCCTGAGTGGTTTGGTCTTCACAGTGTGCTCCCCATCCAAGTAGGGAGGCATCTGTGATTATTGTGATCTCTGGTTGTGGTGGCAGAAAGGGGACCCCTGGTGGAAGATTGGTTTGGTCCATCCACTAGGACAGGGAGTCTCTGACTATCCTCGGGATAGATAGGAGTGTCTTGGAAGGATGGGTGCGATGCCTAAAGCATGAGAGGAACATAGCTGGAAGGGACGCAAGCAAGGACTGGCATGGTTCACAAGATAGGTTGTTACAGACACGTGGCCTAGCATTTGCATCGCTGTGTGGGCCGAGATAATGGTTAAGTTCTGTATGTTGTCAGCTATCTTTTGGAAATTGCAGAATCTTTTGAGAGGGAGGAAGGCTCTTGCCGTAGGTGTATGGATTCGTGCTCCAATAAAGTCAATCTCCTGTGTGGGAGACAGGGATGACTTGTCGTAATTTATGTTCAGGCCAAGTGCAAGAAAGAGGTTGACTGTTGTATGGAAGCTTTTATGAGAAAGTCGTCCAGGTAAGGGAATATGTCTATATGCCGCCTGCATAGGAAAGCAACCACGGGGGCCATAAGTTTGGAAAAAACTCTCAGTGCTATACATAGGCCAAATGGAAGTACTGTGTACTGATAGTGATTGTGAAGAAACCTGAAGCATAGAAATCTCCTGTGAGGCAGGCAGATGGAGACATGAAAGTAAGTGTCTCAAGTCGAGGGAGGCCAGCCAATCGTGCTCTTGAAGGGTGGGGAGTATATTGTTTAAGGTCACCATTTTGAATTTCTTGACTTGGATGTGCCTGTTGAGTTGTCTGAGGTCAAGGATCAGTCTCCAACCCGCAGTTTTTTTCTCGGCTAGGAAATATGGGGAGTAAAATCCCCTTCCCTTTTGATCATTTGGGACCTCTTTGATGGCCCCTATGTGGAGCAGGTGTTAGATCTCTTTTTGTAGGTGTTGTACATGGTTGGGGTCCCTGAAGAGGGATGGGTAGGGGGCTTGGGTTGTTGGATTTGAAATTAATGGGATGGAGTAACCATCCTGAATAATCTCGATGACCCATCTGTCCAATGTTATTTGTCTCCATTGTTGGAGGAATGTCTGTAGTCTGTTCTTGAAAATTAGGCTGTGTGGTGGTGACTGTATGTGTTGGGAAGATGATTGGCTGGTTGCTCCCTCGACTTGACCAACAAAACTGTTGTTTCATGTTGTCTGGCTGCGAATTCTGGTGTGACTGGGTTGCTTGTCTATCCCTTTGGGATTGGTGAGGTTTGCTTCTGTAGGTATCCATGCTATGGTTTGATTGACTTTGTGAATATCTAAGGTTAGAGGGTTGGTTCTTGTAGAATCTCCTCCTTGGGAGTGGGGTAAAGATGCCCAGCGTTCTTAAGATAGCTCTTGAATCTTTTAGACCATGCATCACGTCATTTGTCGTCTTACCAAACAGGTTACCGTTATCGAATGGAAGGTCTTCAATGGTCTGTTGCATCTGTTTGGGGAGATCTGCCACCTGCAGCCATGAGGAGCATCCCATTACTACAGCTGTGCCCAGGGGCCTGGCACGACATTGGCGGCATCCAAGGAGGCTTGGAAAGCTGTTCTGGCAGCCAGTAGGCCTTCTGTAATAAGAAGATTGAATTGTTCCTGTTTGTCCTGTGCAATAAAGTTGAGACACTCATTGAGTTTGGTGTAAATGTTGTGATTGTAATTAGCGAGTAGTGCTGTGTAATTTGCAATTCTCAGCTGGAGGGCCGCTGACGTGTACACCTTCTTCCCAAGGGTGTTTAGTTTCTTGTCCCCTCTGTTGTTGAGGTTGGACTTTACATACATTTGTCTGTTCCTTTAATTTGCTGCCTCAATTAGTAGAGAGTTGGGTTGAGGATGGGTAAATAGGAACTCATTCCCTTTGGGGGTGATAAAATATTTCTTGTCTGTCCTCTTGTTGGGAGGTGCCGAAGCTGGTGTCTGCCATACCTCATTTGGGGGCTGCATTATGCCCTCATCCATGGGGAGGGCTAGCTTATTCAAGCCTGCCATTTGGAGAATTCTATATAACTTACGTTGTGTGGTCTGATTCTCCTGTAATGAAATATCCACAGATTCCACAGCCCTTTTAAAAAATTGGTGGAATTGCTTGGTGTCACCATTTTTCACTTGCAGGAGGGGTTCTTTTGTGGAGTCATTTGTGTTTGTAGATGTGGCGGTTGCCATTGTGACTGCTACCAGAGGGTGCACTTGTCGCAATTGTATGGGATCTGGAAGAGCCTGAACAGCTGGCAGCCCTCTTGACACAGTATTGGGTGGTGGTGCAATGTTGTAGGGATGCCAAGTGATGTAATTAAGCCCCTATTGAGGGTAAAACATCCAGGGGGGATATGGCCAAGGCATGGTCAGATTGGAATTGCAGGCTGCCGTCTGAACCACTTGCTGTGGCTGTGCCTCACTCAGTATGGGGCTTGATGAGTCAGACAAAACAGCACCCCTTGATGGAGACGTGGATGGGGTCCTGGTGTCGGAAGAATCCGTCTAGAAGAGGGGTGATATGGGATAGGAATGAATGGTAAGGTCCTCTCCCAAGTCGGTACGTTTGGATTTCTTCTTATGCTTTCTAAACGGTGGCAGCAGGGAAGAACCCCGCATTATGTTAGGCTGTGGTGCCGGGGCTGCTGCCGCTGCTGTTGTGCCCTGCAGAGTTACCAGCTGTGCTGGTGTGTGACAGATATATGGTGCTGGCGAAAGAAATGCAGGCACCGAGTTATGTGCCAATGTCGGCACGGTCGTTGGTGCCACGAGGGGTGCCAGCAGGACCAGTGCAACTGGCAGTGTAAGTAGAAACGGCACCGTAAGTTCCGGTGCAGAGTTCGGCGCAGCAGTGAATGGCGGCGCCGTTTGAAGCTGTGCTGTTGCCGGTGCCGGAGTGCAATTAATCTTTACAGATTTTTTACAATGTGCGCTTGCAGGGTTTTCTACCACATCAGTGGGAACCTGCTGCAAGGACTGTGACTGCAGCTCAGTGCCCTTCAATCTTTTGTTGGGCACCAGCAATGAGATAGCGGACCGCCGCTTGTGCCCTCCCTCAGCTATGTGAGGAGAGGCACCGGGGGTCAGATGAAGGATGAAGGGAGCCTTCCAGCAATAAGAGCTTTAGCTTTCTTTCCTGCTCCTTCCCCGTCCTACTGGTCAGGTTTCTGCAGTGCTGGCATTTGTGGGAGAGATGTCCCTCTCACAGGCACTTTATACATTAGTCATGCCCGTCTGAGGCAGGCATTGCCTGGTTACAAGAAAGGCAGCGCTTAAAGCCAGACAAGTTTGGCATAGCGCTTTCTGCTATTGTCTGTTGTTGTTTGGTTCCTTTAATGTATAATTTTTGTGTTGTTAGAGTCATTGGAGAAGATAAGTATCCCCTGAGGGAGAGCCACCGCAGACTCTGTCTGGAGTCGCTGACGGTAGAAAGGAACTGAGGAGCGACTAGCAGCGGGGAGAGTGAGCGGCTGACATCACCAATGGCGGGAAACACTGAACGCCACTGTCATCTCCAAGCTGCCTGAGCCACTGCTACTCAGAAAATTTCTGATCCGGGGTGCCATGGCACGCGAACACCTTAAGTGGAGCAGTCGGGAGCATTGCTGGATGAATAACAAAACCTTTAACTAGTCTAAGTAAGAAGACTACGAACTGGAGCTGCAGCTGTAGTAAGGTTCCGTAGCCACGAGGCAGAAAGAAGGAACTGGGAGGCGGGCTGGGCTGGGCTCTGGCTTCCCCGGTATACAGTGGTGGATTTCCACCAAGCCAGGGGAAGCCGGAGATAGCCCTACAGCTACTGATTTGCGGAAAAAGGTTTCCAATGGCTGGATACAGAGGCGTGCACACACCTAAAGATGAATGGACATGACCAATTTCTCTAAGAACAGTCAGTTTTACCAGTTTCGATGGAACTGACAATCTGGTGAGCATGGCTTTTTCTGTCCTTGTGGTCCAATGATACTGAAGAGGATCATTTTTCCAACTCGCCAGCCTGTGTACCTGAGGAGCCTGTTGCCTCTTTGGTACAATCACTTCTTTTCATAGGGAAGGGTGATTTCCTCCTCTTCAGTGTGGAATGTGGATGAGTTAAGTGCCTCTCTGAAATCTAAGAGGAATGAGGCTTGAAGGTCACTTGGCCAGGATCAGAAGTGAGTCTCAGGGACTCTTTCATAAGAAAGAGTTTGAGCTGGAAATCTCTATCTTTTCTCACCCTGGCACTCAAATTCTTACAGTGGGGGCACTTCTGCATTAAGAGCTCCTCACCAAGACACTTTATACATTGACTGTGACCATCAGAAGCAGATCTCACATCTCTTAAAGCCTGGGGAACTAGGCATGACTGAGGTAAAAAAAAAAAAAAAAAAAGGGGGGGGGGGGGGGGTTGTAAAAAAGGAAAGGTAAAGGGGTTCTAACACTAATTATAACTGGGCTAATCTATCTACAAAAAATTCTATGACAAAGAAAAGGAGTGAGGCTTGTCTCTGTCCGAAACTGCGAACAGCTGAGAAGGAACTGAGGGAGGGTTGGGCAGCACATATGCAATGCGAGGAAGCCAAACTGCAGCACGAGACAGCCTGTTGCCGCACACACCGCCCCAACAAATATGGATAGACGATTCTCCAATCCGGGATGCATGGACGCACCCTCACCTAAGGTGAGTACCCACAGGGACACTACTCAAAGGAGAACCCAAGAGTTCGCCTTGCGCTAACCACTAGCTCCCACTCCCCTCCCAGAGCCAAGCTAAGAATTCCAAAAGTCCAAGCACTCACTCTGCTGCTCTAATTAAATTCTGAACCCTCCTCTCCCTTCAGCTGAGCAGCTGGGCTAAGGCTCCTCAGACTCATTGCACGTATGACCAGAGCCTGCACAGGGCCTTGATCCTATAAAAAGGCTCACACTGACTGCAGTCGTGTTGGATTGCCATCCCCAGCCACTGGCTGACCCGTGGCCTCAGGGGCACGCTAGTTACCTGTCCGGCCCACTCCTTCACCCACTTGTCCCTTTTCGTCAGCATTTTCTTCAGGGCAAGGCGGCAGTTTCTCAGTAGCTCCTTCAGGGTCCAGCGCATAGCCCTCTCCACATCACACAGCCACTCCTGCGGGAGGTGGGCCCAACGCATGGCTGAGGCCGTGTCCTTGTGCAGGAGGGCAAGTTGGACCCAGCTCAAGGATGGGGGGGGGGAGCCTCAACAGCAGGACACTCAAGTGTTAGCGTCCCGCTCAGCTCGAATTGCAGGGCAAACGGGTGTGGGGCACACAGTGGGTTTGGGACAGGGCTGTCAGGTGCCCTAAGCTGTGGGGCCTGCAGCTATGGGGGAACAAGGAGAGTGAGGGGTCTCCCAGCAGCTCTAATGTAAATGATTCTCAAAGGGTCCTTCGTGCCCACCTCACCTTCCCCCCCACAGGTGAGCCCCTGCTTGGCTAGCAAGAAGCAGGGCTATTCTCATCCAGGGGGGCTGCAGAGCAGGGCCAGCCCCAGGAGGGATTGTACTAGTGGAGGTGCAGAAGGATAGGTGGGTGCCCGGGTCCCCAGCAGGACAATGCTGGGCTGGGAGCGGCCCCATAGAAACCCACCAGTGCCCAGTCATGAGCCATCTTGGGTCTATTTCCTCAACAGGGCGTTTCTCCCTGTCCCACCCACACTCCCTGCTGCATCCCAGCATTTGTTCCCCCCTGTTGGCGCATCCTCACTCTCAGCTGTGCCCTCTGTCTTGGGGCCCCCTGTGCCTGAAATAGCAGCGCTCCACCACTGTGGCACGGATGGCACCTGCTGCTCAACCCAAGGTACCCCCACCACAGCCCCAAGTGCCCTCACCTCCACGGGCCCTTCCAACAGCACTGAGTGGGCAAATTCCACGTACTCTCCATCCAAGGAGAACATGCCGGTGGCTTCAGACTTGTTGCCCATCCCTACCTGAGGAACAAAGAGAAAGTGACCCTCTGCCCAGCCCCAGACAATCTGCCAGTGCCTCCAGGATGGTCCCATCCTCCAGCTGAGGCAGGCATGAAGATCAGTGTGTGCACCAGAGGAGGCCCTTACACTCAGCCGGGCTGGCAGCTTGCACCGCCCTCCTCACCCAGAATCCCCAGGTGCTTTACAGCCTGGTTGTATGGCACTGAAATGCAGCTGCCTCTGGGATGGGGCATGGCAGCAGTTTATACAGGAATCCTTCACCCACCACTGAGGTAGGGCACAGCAGCCACTCACATAAGCAATCTCTCCCAAAGTGGTGCCTGCGCAGGATCTCTCAAGCTGGGGATGATGGAAACGCAAGTTCCTCTAGGTGGGGTGGGAGTAGCTGTTTCTCCAGGGTCCCTCACTCATTGCTGAGGTGTAGTCACCTCTGAGGAGGCACATGGCAACTAAAGCATGAGTTTAAGCCAGGAAGTGAGAGGGAATCTCGGGAGGCTGTAGGAAGGCCGACAGCACCATCCACACTGAGATTTAGCCAAGCCACCAGGGCTGACCGGGGAGAAGTACGGGGCTCTGGAAGCAGCATGAGGCAGCTGGGGCTGGGCCCCACCTTCTGGATTTTGAGGGACTTGATGTTGTCAAAGCACTTCTTGAGGTGGGGCTGGACAGCCTCGGGGTTGCGCGACTGGCCCAAGATCTCCAGCAGGTCATCGTTGGACAGGAAGTAGAAGCGAGGGAAGATGTGCCGCTTGGTCTCCAGGTACATGTCCAGGGACTTCTGGATCTCCTCCAGGGCACTATTCATCTCCACCAGCTTGTCCAGGAGGCCTGGGGGGAAAGGGCACGTCAGCCCTGCCCCCCCAAGTCCTGGCCTTTCTTCACAGCCTGCAGGCCCCCCCTTCTTCCCCCACAACCATCTCCACCAATACTCAGCCTATTTGTGCTGCTCCTACCATGGAGTAGCCTACACATCTTGCAGTCACCCGAGTAGATCTGCAGTGTGGGAGCCCCACACTGTCTCCCAGCAGATGCCTTAGGTGCAGCGAGTTTGACCAGATCCCAATGTGTGGAAATCATGAATCAGGTGAATAGCAGCCTCCCTTTCCACTTTAACGCGCAACAGCTGCAAGCAAAATTGGGCACCGCTTCCCCTACGTGCTCTCCTGTGTAACAGGCAATTCCCTTCCTGTGCTCTGCACCCCACTCCCTGGCTGTAGGGAGTTCAGGAGGAGTGGGGGCTACCTGGGTAATGTGTCCCACGGAGCGCGTTGTTATCCTTGCTCAGCCTGTCCATGATTGCCTTCCAGCTGGCATTGATCTGATCAAAAGAAGCCGACTCCTGCGGCAGCTGCTTCCGGATATCTTCTCCCAGGAAAATGTTCTGCCAGGATATTGGCACCGGAGATGGAGGTAAGGGATGGGATGGATCCTGAACGCCATGGCCCAGAGACAATCATGGGCCAGAGCTTGCTGTGCAGCCAGTGCATAGCTCTGACTCCCCAGAGACTCAAGGAGGTCTGGGGCTTCCCACGAAAGCTTTGTGGGAAGCGCTGTGTCCTCCCAACTTGCTCCTAGCCAGGAGGAAAAAGGTGGGATGGGCATCCCTCATCCACACTGCACCCAGGCCCCAGACCCCAAGGCAGAGCTGGCTTGGATTCCTGGCCCTGCTTGTGGACCCTCAGCGAAGTCCAAAGCCAGCTCCTCACCTCCAGGTACATCCACTGCCTCTGCACGGTCAGCACCATCTCGATCACCTCCAGGATGAGTGAAAGGCAGCGCTCCCAGCGATCCACCTCCTTCTCAAAGGGCTTGACGAAGCGCGAGGCTTTCATGGTGGAGAGGGAGACCTGGTTGTCCTCTAGCGCCTGGAACACCTCGTCTGTCCCCCTGCAGGAGAGGTCAGTGGGCAGGCTCCAGGCTGAGTAGCCTGGGAGCATGCTGCCTGGGGCCCATGCAGCCACTGCCTGTCTGCAAAAGCTGCCACAATGGAATCATTTGGGTGGTGGGGCTGTGCTATGGGCACATGCCAGGCTCCAAACCCATCTCAGGGCAGGATCATGAAAGATGCACCAGGTGGAAACAGCTTTCACTCACCAGTGAGCGAGGGCTGGATTGGAACTAGTGCCTCAGACAGGAAAGGACCCATCCTGTTCCCCTCCTGACCCAGACAGCGCCCTGCCAAGAGCTGGATTGGAACTAACATGAATTTCATCTCCTGACCCTCCGAGCCCCACTCTGGGGTCAGTCAGACTTGGTGACCCCTAAACAGGAAAACTCCATATCTCATTGCCTGAGCCAGCCAGTGTCCCAACGTAGGTCTAAACTAGATACACAGCTTCCAAGGGGAAAGACCACATATGCTACTGCCTGAGCCAGCCAGGCCCCTCACACTGGGCTGGAATGGAATCAGTGACCCATATATGGGAGAGGCCCATTATCTCATTCCGTGACCTCCCAAGCCACCTCCTGCCCCACCACACTGGGGTCACCTCATCCCACCCAAGGAACCTCCTCAAGACATGCCTGGAAAAGCCAAACCCATTTGGATCCCACTGCAGGTTAATGCCAAGGCTAGGAAAAGCCCTGGGGTCTGTCTTGCCAGGCAGGGGAGACCCACTGGCACGTGCAGGGTCCACACTGATTAGCTGATAAGAGACAGGGATCGGCATGTCCCAGAGCCAGGGGTACTGCAAGCGTTCAGAGATTTGTAGGCTCCTAGGCCCAGAGTCTGCTCTTCTGTACTGCCCCGGCCATAGGATTACCCAGAATAAAGCGCGCATGAACCAAACCAGAGCTGATCTTTCAGAAAAACAGCCTGTCTTATTGCAAAACTCCCTGGTGCCAGACAGTAACTCTAATCCTAACCCTAATCCTAATCCTAATTTAAACCCAGCACCCAGGCAAGCCCTTCCAACAGGTCTTCACCCTTATTGTTACAAACATGCCCCTCATTTCCAGGCCAGGTTTGTCTAGCCACTGTTGGATCGTGCCTTTGCTGGTCAGATTGGAGGGCACTCTCAAGAGTGATTTCTGAAAACCAGAGACCAAGACATGTCTTAACTGTCTCTTTGTGAAGCTAAACTGCTGGAGTCTTTCACTCTAAAGGCAGGTCTGCCAGCCCTTTACTCACCCTCATGACTCTTCTCTGACTCAAAAGCCTTGACCACAGCAGCACTTCTCCTGGAGAAACTTATCACTCAGGGGTGTGAAAGCCCCCCCCAAGCAACATACACTTTGCTGGCATCAGCTTTAGTGCACCCAGCACTGCATTGGCAGGAGACACTGCTCGTTTAGGTGGCTTTATGATGTAGGAGGAAGACCTATTCCCCACTCCTCCCCATCCAAGGATCACAGGATCAGTGGCGTAGCCGCGAGTGGAACTAGGTGGGCCACGGCCCATCCACTTTGAAAGCCAACCCATCCAATTAGCTATTTAAGCAGTTTATCCTGTGTTTTTATCAGCTTGTGCTTCATTTACGACACCCCTGTCAACCATAGGCCCTACCAAAAAATCAGGTCTTGCTAGGCCTCTGAAGCGGAGGCTACAAGTTAAAGCAAGAGGCCTGAAAGTAGGCTACCTGAGCTCTAGGAGGGGAGTCTAGTACAGTGGTTAAAACTGGGGGCTGGCAGTCAGGACCCATGTTGTGAGTCTCAGGTTTGGGAAGGGAAGGAGGTGTTAAAGTGAGGCTGGTTGGCTGTCCCCAAGGAGAAAAAGAGATGCTTATAAGTATCCTGTACCACTCTGCAGGAGACACCCTTAGCTGCCTCTCTGGCCAGGCACCCTGCAGGCTGAGTCTCTCCTAGTCATGCTGCAAGGCAGATCTTTGGAAACCCTACCTGAGCCGGTGGTGCCCCTTGTCCTTGTACGGTACGATATCAAGCAGTGTGACATCCCAGGTCTTGGCAATGGCTTGGAGGGCCTGGGAGAAAGACAGCAGTGGGCAATGTGAAGGACACACAGGGAAATCTTCACAAACTGGGGCCAAGGTCAGAAAGGACAAACGACATTTGCAATGGCAGAACTCAGCCTGCAGACAGGACCTCTGGATTCTAATCCTGGTGTCAGGAGGTGGTGGGTTAGATTGAGGGGCTGGAAGTCAGGATTCCCAGCTTCCATTCCCAGTTCTGAGATGGCGTGGGGGTGGATCAGTGATCAGAGAGGAAAAGAGGGAGCAGAAACATCTCTAATGGATAAAGCAAGAGGACAGAGTTAGGATTCAGGCTGTATTCCTGGCTGTAGATGATATCCATCAAATGGTGCCAAATATAAAATGGGTTTTGGGATGAGGATTCATGTCCTGCTAAGATCTGGGCAGAGACATTCAATCCCTGCTTAAAAAGAGCCTGTGACATGAACTAGAAAAGCCTTTTTGGAAAGAGACAGACAGAGATGACAGACCCTACCAGCTCAATAGCCAGCTCCTTGGTAGCCGAACCAGAGATCTCATTTATTTTCTCCACATGTTGATCCAGGCCAAGTTCCACAATATTCTCCAGCCTGAAATCTTCAGCATCCTGGTCAAACATCCTGAGGACCAAATCCTTCACCTGATCCCAATGCCTGCAGGAAAGCCAGTGAACGCATTAAACCAGGACCACCCTGAGCAGTTTTGTCTCCTTCTATAGTGGATCAGCCAGCCACAAGGAAGGAAAGTGACATGCTCTCCCACAGGGAAATGAAGATGCTGAGAAGGTCAAATGGTCAGACAGTTTGTGATAGGCAATGAAATGAGGCTATACAGGGAAACTCCCAAACTGAAAGCAGCCAGCCCACACTAGTAGGGACTTATTCAGCAGAGCATGGGAAGTTATAGAAGTATGTTGACTCTTCCAGTGACTGGAGAAAGAACACCTTGGGGGAAACCAAGGCCTCAACATACAGACGGAATAGCTCTAGACCTCAGAAGTCCGTATAACAGACTGGTGTAGGTTCATGAATTTTGGAAGGTTATAAATGATGCCAGTCTTGAGTGGTAAGAAAAGAGAAGGCTCTGTTCCCACAGCCCTCCAGTACCCGGTGCTCAGCTCCGGTCCATGCAGTCTAACAAGCAAAGTGAGGGGCCAGAGCCTCATGGAGCCAATCTAGGACAATTGTGTTCATTTCCAGCTACTTCAACAGCCCAAAGATAAAGACAATTGAAGGAAATTCAAAGCAGAGCAACAGAGCCAGTTCTGAGGTGTGGGGCTGGGGCAGGGGCAGGGATGTCAGAGGAACACTCTCTGTAGGCCAGAAAATAACTAAACAGGATGGACTGCCTGCAGGGATCCAAGCACTGAGAGCTGGGATGGAGTGAATACTTCAGGCCGGGCTGGGCTCAGCATGCATGCGTAGGATTGTTTGAAAGGTGCTGCATAGAAGGGCACTGGGAAAGCAAACTCTTTCTCCCCCTCACCCAGCCGAGGCCTCTTTCCCACCATTCCACACCTCCCACTAGGTGCAGTGAATTACCAGCGTGGAGAGCAGAGGAATTCTCTTGCTCCAGATCACTAAAGAGCATATGTTTGTGTGGGGCTGATGAATGGGGTCAAAAGCTGAGCCCCTTTGCTTTTAACACGCTCAAGGGGTGCAATGAGCATGAGTTAACAAACTAGCTTGTTCAGTCCTCCAAGGAAACAGAGTTCATATCTGAACAGCACACCACTGCCAGCCAGGCGTGATGGGGCATTAGTCTATCACAATCTAACAGCTAGAGAGAAAGAGGCTGGAGTCCGGACTCCATATTTTAATCCTGCCCTGAGCTGGGCTAGGGTCTAGGGATGGGGAGTCAGGCTGCCAGGCTTCTATTCCCCAGCCAGGGCAGAGAAGTTGGTCAGGAGGATGTGGTTTGGGAGTCCTGACTCCCGGTTCTCTGTCCTGCTGGGGAAGGGGAGTGTAGTCTAGTGCAGAAGACGGGAGATTCTGGGGTTCAATTCCCAACTCTTACGCTCAATCTGTGTGACCTGGGCTAGTCTCTCCTCCGGAGTGGTGAATGTTACCCATGGCACCAAACAGTTGGGAAACGTGTGCTAAGGTGTGTGAGGAAAGGAGCTAAGGAAAGCTGCGGCTCATCTGTTCTCCCAGAGGGATCCTGCTGTACCACGCACAGATGGGGGGATTGATATCCTAGCTCCCTTTAGCAGCAGCTTTCAGCAGCTCTCCAGTGTTCCCATGGTTTGCCCCAGCAAAGCGTTAACCTATACTGGGACCTTGGAGTAGCCTGTACCTACCTCTCCCGCAAGGCCGGGTTCCTGAGGTCTGAGATCAGGGGCATAGTCCTCTTAAACTGCTCAATCTTCACCTTGGATGTCTCGATAATTTCCCAGTTCCGGTCCTTCAGTTGGAAAGGAAATAGCACAAGATTTGAGGGGTGTCAGCAGGCACAAGCCAACACCCTGGCATACCGTTAACGTGAATCATACAGAACTCTTCCAGCCACGGTGAACATTGGTGTCATCTCGTGGACTTGCTCTGGGGGGTAGCAAGTGACAGCCCTGCAACTGCAGCCATCCGATTGGTCCTCCCAGCACTGTCCCACAATTCCCTCTAGCCACCACAAAGGGACCAACTGACAGCAATTACCTTGAGCTCCCTGCTGAGCCTGTTGAGCTTACGGAAGAGCCCATAAGCCGTGGTCTCCATCACCTCGGTTTGCAGGGTCTTGAAGCTTCCCATCTTCCACTCGCTCCAGTGGTCTTCCCACTCTTTGGCAATCTCCCACACTTGCTGCAGGTAATCCAGCTCCTGCAAGGCACAACAGAGACAGCTGAGCCCGTACCTGCCTCTCCCACAAGACCAGGCTCCTGGGGGACCCCCTTCTCTGCTTGCTGCTTCCAAAGCAAAGGGTGACCCTGGGAACTGGGAGACCCTGGGAACCGGGAGTGGATTTGCTATTAGGTCGTGACGGGACAAAAACGATCCATCTCCCTGCCCTCCGAGGAGGAGAGAGAGCTCTCTCCTTGGAGGCCAGCATGTGCAGGAGAGGCTCCCACCTTTTCAAGCTTCTGCAGGTCTTTGGAAGCAGGTTGCTCGATTTTGAAGATGCCCAGGTTGGAGCGCAGGGTGCTCTCCTCATCCTTCATGGCAGCCAGCAGCTGCCGCATCTCCGCAATCTGCTCCAGGGCCGTCTCACAGCTCACAGCACTGCTGAACGGACCTATGCAAGAAATAACTCCGTGACTTTTGCTCGGCCATGGCTTGGCCATCAGCCACAGACCTTGTCCTGCACTTGGGAGAGGTAGGGAGGCTGAGCAATGAAGCTATTGGAGCATGGACAGATGGGTTCTGATCCCACCCTTAGGACAGGAGCGGTATCTCGTGGATTACAGAAGATGGAGCTGTAAGGTAGCACTTAGTTCCTGAAGCGTTGTTCAGTAACAGAGGGTGGGGCAGTATATATGTTATTTACAAGAAGACTTGAACAATTAGGGGACTTCTTAGTAGGGCAGAACAAAATTAGATTAAAAAATCACTAACTCTAAACATCTCAAACTACTGAACCAGCTCCTTCAAACTCGGTTTGTTTAGATCTCCCTGAGATCTAGAAAACAAGACAAATCCAGTGTTTCTAGACTGAGCCAATCTTGAGTTCCCAGAGGCCTCTATTCCCTGTATGGCCTGCCATTCACCTTTGGTGCCAAAATCCTGCAGAAGGACCTGTGCTTTCTTCTTGAAGTCATCCGCAGAATGGATCAAGCCTGTCTTGAATTTCTCCTTGTGTTTCTTAAGCATGACATCACTCTCCAGTACACATTGCTGGAAGGCAAGCCACTCTGAGTTGAGAGCTGCCAGCATCTGTAGCACCTGCGATATGGAAAGAGGGGAGAAGATGGACGAGGCTATTCCTTTCAAATGGACATTGCTTCAAGAAGGCGGCTGGGTACAGCAGGGTCCAACAATCCAGCTCAAATAACCAAACAATGCTAAGACTAGAGGGGATTAAAAATTATTACCCCACTGAGCCAGTGCAGCACAACAGGTCGAGAACTCATTGGCAATAGGCAGCATAAAAAAGGGGGCAGCTGCAGCTGACTTTGAAGAACGGGTCAGGAGCTGGGGCTGGGATGGTGGGCACAGAATAGGCAGAGAAAAAGGAGGGGTGGACAAACAAGGGCAGGGAGCTTAGAGGGAGATCACACTGGTGGACAGGCCAAAGAGGTGAGCAGAGGCAGGGAATGGGGATGCGACCCCAGCAGGAGCAGGTGGAAAGTGACCAGAGAAGGAAAAATTGAAAGTCACAGCAGGAAGGCACAGGGAGAGAGGGGGAACCCAAAAGATTTATAGGGACAAGGGCTACATGGCCCCCTTTGCCTGAGTGGAAAGAAAGGCCCAGGTCCTCAAAGGGGATGGAAGTTAGGTGCCCAAATCCCTTTAAGGATCTGGGCCAGCATGTCAGGAGCCACGTAGGGCCTGTATCCATACTTACGCCCTCATCCACAGCCACTTCATATTTTTCCAGGATGGCAAATTGCTCATGGATGGGTGGGATCTGCCCCTCTAACTTTGGCAGCTCGTGTTGTAGGGTGTCCAGAAGCTGCAGGCTTTTGCCTAGTTCCTCCAGGGTCTGTGGAGATCGGCTGACGCTGTGGGCCAAAAGAGGGATGTGACCCAGTGAGACAGGAGTAGCTCAAATGATAACGGCTCTCTTGGGCCTGTGTTGAAAGACTGGCACCAAGGGTAGCCTGTCATGCTGTGCTCCCAACAGCTGCCGTGCTCAGGGAAAGGCACTGGATGTCCTCAGGAAGGATCCACACCATGAGCCATGGAGGCTACGATCTGAGACTATCAGTTCCGAATGACTCAACTACCAGTCCTGCTACACACCAGCAAGATGGGTCTGAACCAGATCTGAGCAGGACCATATTTAATAGCAACATTCTGCTCTGTGCAGGCTGATGAACCTCAGAGCCCCAAAGCGGGGAGACCAGACGTGGGGAGGAGGCATCTCTGGTCTGTTCCCCACTCTGCTGCACTCAGGTACTTTAAGAATAAAGCCACTGCAGCTAAGAAATTCTTCTGCTGAGCCCACGCTCCTTGCTCTCCTGCCACCTTTGTCTCAGAAGGAGTTAAACTAGAAGCCCCTCTCTCCCCCCCAGTACAGACAGGGCTGTGCAGGACCTCAGGGAGCTTGGGAGATAGAATAGAATAGAATAGAATAGAATCATAGGGCTGGAAGGGACTTCATGAGATCATCAAGTCCAACCCCCTGGGGCTTGAACCCAGGACCTTCTTGGCAGATGGCAGCATCCCATGGCCCCAGGAGAGGGACCACACTGGTTTATCCTGGGAGAACGCCCCACAGTCACAGAGCTAATATAGTGAGCAGTCTTGATCCAGACTCAGCTGGCATGGGCATGTGGGCCCAGAGACAGTGACCATACAGTGGGGCCCTTGTCCCGTTTGCAGCAGAACTCCCATCAGCGGGGAGAAAGGAATGCCAGAGAGGAACCTGCCCAGGGAGAAGGGCACAGGCCGGGCCCACCCAGCACAGGAGTGAGGGGCTGGTGACAGAGGAAGGGAGGGGAAGCACTCACTTGGTGGCATTCTCCTGCAGGTAGGTGGTAAGCTCCCGCAGCCGAGAGCTGGCCATCTCATTTAGCAGGTTGGTGAGCTTGTTCTGCCACTCGTTGCAGTGCTGAACCACAGAGAACTTGAGGTGGGAGCAGTCCAGCAACACAAACTGGACACTGAGCACCGTCTCTTCCTTTTGAACATTGTTGGCAACCTCCATGTACCTGCAAGGCACAAACATAAATCAGTGGAGGTGAACCCCAGGGGGACTCTCTGGCCAGACGCGGGGATGGAGGCAGCTAGTTGGGATTAGGTCCTTCACTGCAGACCCTTGAATTCAGACAGAATGGATCTGCGAAGGAGACCGAATCTGAGAAGTTCTGCAGATCTCTAGGGGTCCTGCGGAAAACCAGCCTGGCGCTAGAGGGTGCTGTAACGGAGCGACCAGGTTGAGTGGGCCTATTGAGCCTGAAGGCCCCAGAGCTGAGGCCAATGCCCCAACACAGCACAAGGTGGCGCTGTGTGCCACAAAAAGGGTGCTGTGGCCAGTGCCCCAGTGTGACACTAGGGGGAGCTGTGCACCACAGAGTCGGTGCTGAGGCCAATGCCCCAACAGGGCACATGGGGGCGCTGAGCTACAGGGATGGGAGCAGTCCTAACCCAGTAGCAGGGGCCTCCTTCTCCATCAGTGCTGCCCCCAAAACTCCCACCATTGCTGGGGCATCGTTTGTTGCAGAAGCTAATGACACACAGGCCAAGCAGCCTCATGCTCATTAAAGTCCAGCTGGGCTTACTGGAAAATCAGTAGCATTTGTAACTCCTGAGCCAGCAGGACAGGGACCCAAAGTGGGAGAAAAGCCCTGGTTTGTGGGTGACCCCAGTGAGGTTAATGGCTGCCACAGGGGGAAGGGAGTCCTCCCAAACAGCTGTCCGCTGTCCAAATCTCCTCACGAGTCAGGGACTTTCCATTTACAGCCAAAAGCCTCCCAGCTCCTGAAGCAATATTTTCTCCTCCCTGAAAGTAATCAGCAGCATACCAAATTCAGAAAGGCAGCTATGTTACTCACCATTGTAGGCCATGAGGCTCATAGGGGGCCCCAACCCAGGCCTGCCCCCTTGCTGGCCAGAACAAACTGCGGCCCTGTGCCAAGTCACTGGCCTGGCCACCACCAGGCATCTCCTTGAAATGATTTCGAAAATGTTCACCATCCCTGCCAGCCCTGCCCCATAGCTTTCGGCCTCATGCCAGTCCACATCCTAGCAACCAGCACCTGATGCCTTCCCCGAAGGTGACAACCCATAATGCCTCTGACAAGTTGTGGAGGCGGTCCCAGTCCTTCCTGAACCCTGCAGTGATCAGCTGATGCCCTGAGAATTGCTGATCACGCACATGTCGGTCCTTATATTTCTGCTATTGGAGCTATCCTGGCCTAAGTGGCGCGCAGGTGCCCTCATGTGATCTATTTGAGACTAGTGGATGATAATCAGTACCAGTGTCCAAATTAGATCTCGCAAGCTAGAGAGAACCTTTGGATGAAGAGAACCTGAATGAAACCAAGAGCTGGCCCCCCGGACTCCATGTGGGGTTCGGAAGTTGCCTCAGGCAAAAGGAGCATTTAAAAAAGGAGCAGGGAACATTTCATAGCAATGCAATGGGAGCAGCCACTATTAGGAAGGAGAAATTCATTCCCTCCAAATGATTTGTTAATTGAAACATGTTTTTTATTTCTTTGCTCCTGACTCATCCAAGCAAGGCCAGCAGGTGGAGGACGGCTGTGGCCCCAAGGGATCTTATTAAATCTTCCTGACTGTTCCATTAATTAATTCCCTGTCTATGGGTCACTGGAAACACAAGGCCAAACTTTATTAAACAAAGAAATCAAAAATGGCCCAGAAGAGACAGATGAGGGGCAGAGGCAGAGAAGGGGCACAGGGCTGCTGGAGAAGAGGCAGAGATGGATGGGAAGGCAGCATCCCTCCCATCCATCTCCAGTTACGGCCCCAAATTTACCTCCGTCCTGCACCGCACCTGTAATTTCTGTATGTCAAATGCAGAGTCAGCACAGAACATGGGCTGGGAAAACGCCACTTGCACTAAGGAAATGAATCCTGCACGTCCTCTTAACAGCTGGTTTTCAAGCGTGCCTCGATCTGGGTCTTTGTTCCACCTTCGGCTCACAACTGGGCCATGCCAAGGCAGGAGGCCCAGCTCACGCTGTGGAATATCTCTTCCTGGGGCTGTCTTAAATGGCCCTCAAATATCTTTCGGGGTTTTAATGGTGAATTCTTCTCTGCACTGTTGAAGCATGGTTGAGGAAGTGGGGAGTAAAAGCCCGTAAGATGTGTTGTGAGCTAAAGCACTCTGGGTTCTGCTGTAATAACTGACTCCGAGGCTGTGCTCACTGCACAGCTCTCTCCTGACCTGCTTACAGCACAATTCCCTTGCTAGTCATTAGTTACCTTCCTTCAGAAACTGAGGAACGAAAACCAGAACTGCCTAGACACATGTAGGCCTTAGCTGAGCAGGTGCCTGATCCATCCTCCCGCCTTCAGCGCTTTTCAGCAGAGATCTCAAAGCAATTTCCGAAGGAGGGCAATCTCATTATCTCCAAGGACTGAAGCCAAGAGGTGCCCGAAGAACCCAGGCTACTAAAAATGCCCAGTCTTGAAAATCCCAATGTGGTGCTTTATCCACTATAGAGCAAAGGCTTCGTAGCCCTTTTACCAAGCCCTGAAGCCAGCTACCAGTAAACCCCCGCCCTTCTGATTGTCTGCATTTCTCTTTCTTTAAAAAACACAAAACAGCTTGCAACATTTCCATGTAGACCAAATTTTTGTTTCTTAAGAATTCAGCCATTCCTGCCATCTCCCTTCCAGCTCCATCACACACACAGTGTGGAAAGCTAGCCACCTGCTGGGAGGACCCTGGCACCGACTTAACAGCTTGCCGTCCTGTGCCTCCGCACTTTTCAGGAGAAAGTTCAGGGAATACCTTCAGCTGCTCAAGCAGCAGGGGGAGACAGAAAGGCATCACCCCAGCCAGCAAAGTGAGGTTAACTCTTGGGAAAAGTATCAGGAAATCTTTAACGACCACAAACCAACCAAGCTCTAGCTTTGTGTCTTGGCTGAAAATTGCCCTCTCCAATCACACGTCCCTAGTGCTGTGCCAGGCATTGTGGTCAGTGTGGATTCATAGGGGAAAGTGCAACGCAGTGCCTCTTTGTGCCTCACTGGGATCAGTAGGGGGGGGGGGTACCTGCTACCAAGAGTGGAAGAGGGTTTTTCCTTGGGGCCTCGCACAGGCCCAACCCTGCTTAGCTTGTGAGCTCCAAAGAGAAGGGTAGTGGGAGTCCCTGAAACAGAAAGTTTTCAGCACTCACCATTACTGGGACAGAAGAGCAGTCTGGTCACGGCGGGGATTGAGGTCCAGTTGGACAAACTCCTGGCTGGGATGATTTAGTGGGAGTGGTCCTGCTTTTAGCAGGGGGTGGACTAGATACCTCACGAGATCCCTTCCCACCCTAGTATTCCACAATTCTATCCCTGGACACAGGGAGTCCCTTACCGAGCAGTGTCGGCATCAAAGGAAGACACAAGCGGATTGAGGTGCCGGTAGCGGTTAATGAAGGAGTCCTTGTTCACCTCCCAGATCTCCCGGTACACATCCCAAGTCTTCAGGTAAGCCTGGAGGTGTGCGGCGTTGGCTTGCATGCCACCACTGATCAATGCCTGGATTTTCTTGATGTCCTCATCACGCTCTGAGTGCGGAGGGAGGGCAAACAGGACAAAGAGACCAGCTGTTTTGCTGCCCAAACAGCCAGCCCCAGTAAATCAGAACCCCTTGCTTCTGTCCCATGCAAGGACTTGCCCCACCCTCTGGGAATTATTATCCCTCGGTTAGAAAGGGAGGAAACTGAGGCACAGAGAAGGAAAATAACTTCTGTGGGGTTGGGTGCACACAGGCAGTCACTTGTTCTGAGACAGATGTAGACTATATTCAGGCAATGTCTGTCTAGACTCAACATGTGACTCGCAGAAACTGCTAAGCCAGATACCAAGTGCCACAGAGTGAAATAAACACAAAGGAAGTGTTAGTGGTAACGAAACTGAGAGAAGGGAAAATTACAGCTGAACATCACACTGAGGAATTGTCCCTGACAGGGCTAGCGTGGGAGAAAGCACCCAGCCAAGTTACCTCAGCAGGTTCACTGTGGTCTGAACATACATGGTAAATCTACAGATGCAGGTTCTCCGAGACCCTGACACATCACCCTGACCAGCCTTAATCCCTCGAGGGCACTGTGCAGGCCCCAACATGGACAAGAAAGCTTTCCCTAGTCACCAGGCAGGACTTTCCCTTTTCTCTATTTAATTTGCACTCTGTATTGGAGAAGACACACACAGGCTGTGAGCACAGAAGGTGGATTCCTTACCTATGAGGACTGAGATGGGATCACGGAGGAATTTGCGTTTGGTCAGGATCTCTGGCAGATGGCGGAAGACAGAGATGCTGGCAATGAGGTGGCCGCTGATGTCATTGACCATATTCGCGAGCTGGGCCAGAGTGGGCGAAAACTCCACCTGGAAATACCAAAGGGCAGGTCCAGTGGAGAGAGCAACCCAACACCAGAAGGGAGGCAATCATTGCTCAGAGAACCCAAAGCCATTCAGTGGGCGAGCCCCGGGAAATCAATTCCATTCACACGTCTGCAAAAGCCCTAACAGGGACAGGTTGCAGTGTAACAGACTTGAAAATCCCATCATGCTCAACCTGTTCTCTCCCATAGCAGCCCCATGCTTGAGGGGTGTCAGAGATTACAGGCCAAATCCCCTAGTCCGACAGCTATGCTTGGGGGACAACCCACCACGTGAGGCAAAGGTGGCTTAAAGCAACCTGTACGGGTCCCTTGGTCCTTGGGCTGATCTGCCTCCAACCTGAGGCTGACTGAAATGACTAGCTAGCGTGGCTAACAAGACTGAACCTAAGAAGTGCTTGAAGACCCAAGAGTCCACACAGCCAGCCAGGAGTCACTAGCACATGCCACAGGGATAATTTGCCTACACCCCTGCTGCAGGAGCAGAGCTGAAATCTTGCAGGGGATGTCTACACTGCTGTGAAGAAGCGTGATTGCAGCACGTGTAGACAGACCCAAGCTAGCTTTGATCACTGCAGACAAACTCCAACAGCGAGTTAAACTGCCATTAGGGCCAAAGCAGCATGAAGCAGCTGCCAGCCTTTGAAAGCTTTCTAGCAGCATGCAGTGTTCATCTCTGACCCTGATGGAATGTGTCATGCTGAGCCTTAAATCTCTCACCAGGACTGAACACAGCAAGACCCAGATCTGCCTTCATCTATCCCCTCCAGGCCCTACTAACTGGCAGGGCCCTGGAGGTGGGCCCGTCTCACCGTCAACGCAGAGGGCCATCTGCAGGCACCGAGGGAAGGCTCACCTGTGCGGATGCTGCTGGATAGTTATCTTGAAGTATCACTTTGACTCTGAATAGAGGGTTAGGAGTGGTCTTGCCATCTCCGTTGATGGCCTTGGAAAGTTCCAGCAGGGACCACTTGATGTTGAGCCTGAAGGCCTCTTCCATCATTCTGTTCATCTTGACCGTGTAGGTCATCCAGGATTGCTGCACCTGAGGGGAGAAACAAGGCAGCGTAGACAGCAAGGGGCAGCCACAGTGCGACAGAACAGTGCCCCTGACTCTTCTCACTAGCCCTTCTGGCCACAAAGATGACCTTCTGAATGAGACTCGGCTCCTGGAACAAGAGTTCTGAGAGGTGTGAGCTGCTGCCACCCATCTCATGGGGTCATGATATTAAAGGTTAATGCTGAGTTAGACAACAGAGCTAAATATTTCCCTGCCACACAACCACAGACCGTCCAGGGACAGAGGAAAACTGCAAGTAGATGATGGCAAGATTTGCTAGAGAAAAACAACACCCTCCTGCCTAATCCCATGCCAGGACCATAACTTGCTGCAAAAATAACATGAAGCAGTAGGAGCTGCCCAACTCTTTGATAGAGTGCCACAGAATTACAGGCCAGCAGGGTCTTTGTCTGTTACATGTAACCTCCCACAGAGCACAGACATTACCTTTCACCCAGCTACCCTGTCACTACATTAGACTACACAGCTCAATCATCAAAAGACCAAACTGTTGTGTCCTACAGGGAGAAAACAGGCAAGACCAATGAGCCAACCGAGTCCAACGACCCTGTGATGACAAGGAACCATGACCTCAGCAAGTAGTCTGTATCGCAAAAAACCAAAGTCCTTCCCTCAGGGAAAATTCCTTCCTGACTCCAAATACAGTGACTGGTCAGGCACCAACCATGTAAAACAACCAGCCAGGCAACTAGAAAGAGGACGCCCTGGCCCACCCCTGTCCTCACCTCGGCACTGTCATGTTTGAAGACTTCATATGTCTGCCGCATGATGCTGATGACCTCCTCATGAATGCCCAACAGCTTCTGTTGCACCCAGGCCCTGTGCTCTCTCTGGTCCTCCTCAAACTCCAAGTCATTGTAGACCCGCTTGCCGGTTATCCGCACCAGCAGTGCCTCGCTGATCTGCTGGGCGCTGCGCGCGATGGTCAGGGTGGCTGCCTTGTATTCATTCACAATCGTCTGCACCTGAGGCCAGGGCAGCAAGGCAGGGAGTGCTTGGATTGGGTACTCTGGCCCCGGCCCCAAAAAGCCTCTTAGGAAATAACCAGGAAGAAGCTTGGGAGTTCTTCCCCATTTCCTCCCCATCCCGCTCTCCCAAGCCAGACAAGAGGGTGGCTGCACATGTACCAGGAAAGAATTAGGGCCGCAGCCTCCCGGGTTTGACAGAGGAAAAACTAAGTAGCTAGGTGCACTTGGCGTGTGGCTGAGGGGTTCTCCCTTCGTTCTTGAGTGCAGAGAGGGCTCCACATCTCTACTTCCTCCTCACTTCCTAACCAGGGGTGCAGAAAGGTTTGGTGCTGTGCTCTTCATGCCCCACCTCAGAAAAGTATATTAAGCGAGGACACCTGTGTTGTGAGTTTCTCCACTAAGGCAGGGTAGAGCGTGCAGAAAATACAGATCAATAGGTTTTAGCAGTGCACTGGCTGCTGAAGACCCCTTCAACCTCTGCTCATTGAGATCTCTGCACAGGAAGGACAGAGCCATGGGGTCAGAGCTTAGATGTGGGACTACGGCACCGAGAAGAAAGCTCACCTTGCTAGCGTGCAGTCGGCACTCACTGATGAAGGCCGCACTGGCCCCTTTCAGGGACCAATGCAGCTTCTTTAGGCCAGGCTGAATCTTCTTGTCCAGGTACCGGATCCGCTCCTTGAACAGGGCTCTCTCCTCTGGAGACAGCACAGCAATGATCCTAAGTGGGCACAGAGAGCAAGACAAGTGAGGCTTCTGGCCAGCCTCTGGGTAGTGCCTTTCTTCCACCAACCCACAGAACAGGGCTGTTCCCAGAGAGGTCAGTGGGCAGCTTGGACCTAAAAGGACAGGAGGCTGGAGAAAGCAGGTCGACAAGGGCATTCTCAGCCTGCAAAAGAAACATCTGGGGTACACGCTGGTATGGTCACTCTAGCTATAGGATGTTAGCTAGTCACTGTAGCTGTAGGAATCTAGCCTACATAGATTTGGGAGACAGGACTTATATTTCCAGCTGACCTGCTGAGTGACTTTGGGTAAGTCTCCACCCCACCCTGGGCCTCAGTTTCCCCACCTGCAGAAAGGGAATGACGGCCTCCTTTGTAAAGTCCTTGGAGATTCAATGCGGGAGAGCGCTAGCTAAGAGCTGGGTTTCATATTATCACAGATCTGCTGAAAGGATGTTCCTAAAGAAGCCGTTGCTCCCACCAGTCACTGGGCAGGCCAAGAAGTTAACAGGCTCAAACCGTCTACAAGGTGATCAGAACAAACTTCAAAAGGACAGATGGAGGAAGGCTGAGACCAGACGCCAGTCTGACCAGGATGGCTGGGGGGGGGCAGGCTCACCTAGTTACATCTGTTCCAACCTCACTGAGTGGAAATGAGCCAGCACGAAACAAACACTCCCCCTTTGGGCACGTTAAAAATATACTTGCCAAAATGAACGAACCCTTTTTGAGCAACACTTTTCCTGCAGAAAAACGCCCCCATGTCACACTTTTTAAAATACCAAGCAGAGCAAAGAGAAACCCTCCCCCCTAAGACAGTTCAGTCATGACACAGCTCAGTCATTCCCTAGCATGTCTTAAACTGATGGGGTTACCAGACCAGTAGTGGCACAGACTGGCTCACTGTACACATCCCCTGAACACACACTCCCCAAACCCAGGGGCCTCGGCTCTAGCAAGGAGAGGGAATTCAGGCTGCCACGCAGGGGCCAATCAGTGTCAAATATCTGAGTGGGTTTTGTGAAGGGGACATCTGTTCTGTTAAGAACTGGATTCAGATCCCATCCCCCTACAACTCATTTCACATGGGGGCCACCAAATGGGCATCAGATGGAAACAGTTTTCAGTCACTACCAATCTGTGGCCAGACTGGAACAAAGAAATCTACACCTCGATCCCCAGAGCCAGCCAGACCCTCAGCCCTCGAGTGTTAAATCTTTAAACACAGCTCTCATTTGAGAATGAGATTTGAACCTCGGCAATTCCGGAAACCCAGGGAAGCCAACGGAGGTCAAAGTGGCAACTATATACAAATTTGGTATCACGGACCATTCACAATGCATGGCATTTGTTTTCTTAAATTCAGAGTAGGGGCTGTGTCTTTCTGCATGTTTGTCCAACACCTAGCATAACAGAGTCCTGTTCCTGAGGCCAGTCTCTAGTGTAGGCACTGCTGAAATATAGACTAGAGAGCCATTCACTTAGACTGCTGAAGTAGGCCAAGTTTGTCCCCACTGTGGCTGGGCCGTTTGCCCAAATATTCGTGAAAACCAGGCTTCTCTGGTTTCTCAATTTTCACCAAAACCAGTGTGGTTCTGACCAGCAAGAGGAGCTGGCTGGAGCTGCAGAATAGAGAGAGGGCTGGCCAGCATGGAGACAGGGGCCAGGAAGGGCTGGCTAGAGTGGGTTGACAAGCCCATTATCCCTAAAGTCACTGCCTCACTTCCGGCTCCAGGGCGACTCCGCTCCCCTACCTGGGGCTGTATCCCAAGTGACCAAGGGTGATTGGAGTGAAATCAGGCTTTTCTGACTTTTGCCAAAATCAAGAGGGCCCTGCCCACTGCCGCTCAGAGACCACTAGTTTGTGCACACAGAGAACTGACAGGATGTGGTTTTCACAAGTTACCAGGTGATATACAGAGAAATGCCAGCGAGATGCCTCACTTCTCTCAGCCAATCAGAGCAGGGAGTGGCCTTTCCCACTCCCAGTCTTCTCAACAGGAATAGCAAACCTGTTATAGTCCCGGGCCACCAGAAGTAGATTCTCCCGGAGATTTCGCAGATCCTCCCTCCGGTCATAAACTTCCACCACGTAGTGGGGGATCTCAAAGAGAAGCCTCTCCCAGTAATGGATTTCCACAAACAATTTCAGCAAGTCCCTGCCAAAGGAAGCCCAGAAAAGACAGCTTTTATGAAAGGCCCATCTCAGTCAACCCCAAAGGCTGCAAGAGAGAGCAGCAGGCCACACCCACTTACTTGTCAAAATTAATGTCCAACATGCCACTCTTCTCGGCACTGAGGATCAGGAGGGGGGTGTCTAAGCGTTTCAGGCTGTCTTTGTCCACGGTCTGTGTCCATTCCTGGAAGGTCTTCCTCTCAATCTCATCCATGGCCTGGACAAGCAACTGATAGGCTTGAAAGCTCTCTTCTCCAGTCCCAATGTGGGGCATGAAGTGAGCATTGGAAAGGCACTGCAAGGAGGACAGAGAACATCATCCACTGAGGAGGATATGGGGGGAGCAGAGGAAGTTAGCTAGAAAGAGAGCTAATGGGGACAGATGTTGCATCTCAATCCTTGAACACTCCCACACAGTTCCAGTCCTGCACAGCTAGGTCATTAGCTGACTGCTAGGTAAAAGACAGAAAGTGAAGATGAGATTAGCCATTCAACCCTTTCAGGATAAAGGAACCAACACACCCCCCCAGTGGAAACACTCATTCATCTAATGACCCAAACAAAACTGGAGTTGCCAAAATCAACTGAAGAGTGAGGGGCAAAACAAAGAGAGCCGTGCCTTGAACCTGTAGAAGAAAAAGTTGTGACCCCCTTCTTGTCATTAAAGGCCCCACAGTGCCAGGCCAAGAAAAAGAGGTTCCACCTCATAACTGGAGCTCTCTCTCCTGCCCACCAAGCTTGTCCCAGTTGTGTCCTCTACATCAGTGGTTCTCAGCCACTGTGTCAGGACACAATACTGCATTACAGTGTGCCACAGAGAGCCAGGGAGATGGTTGGATTGAGGCTGTGGGGGTGGACTGGCATGTCCTGTACAGTCACAAGAGTATAGTGACCCACAAAAGGCTGAGAACCACTGCTTACATAATTGGACCCTTGATGTGGAACCAAAGGATCTGAGGAAGATGAGGGCTTCGTGACCCCAAAGATGATGGCACAAAAGAGTGCTCTTGAGGCCCCAGCTGGTGCTACTCACAGAGTGCACAGCCCAGCAAACAAGTGGGAATATGCAGAGAGCACCACATAGAGAGTGCTGGCCAAAAGCCATTGAGTGCCTCCTCCCATAATTTCAGCTGGCACTAGGCTCCACCTATGCAACCTGTTTTCAACTGCTGCTCCATGCCCCCCACCAGAGGCAGCTGCGTTTTGATGGCTGGGCTGGGCACAAACTCCTGCCATCCTCCACCTGCATTTTCCTAGTGTGAGTCTATAGTTTGAAAGGTACTTTGAGATCCTTCAAGATGAGCAATCGTAGCAGGAATCGTTTGCCAATCAACTCCTCTCTACCTCACGAGACCCATGACCATGGGCTGAGGCAGCCCATGATTACAGGACTAACAGCTAAAGTGGGGCGCATAGACATGACCCTTGAGGTGCTTGCCAAGTCTTATCAGCTGGAGACTGATTTCAGGGGAATGCCAAATTCTGGGCAGAGCAGGTAAGAGTGACAGAGGGGATTTTCAGATGTTCGGCTTTAAATTGTAACATAAATTTGGCACTTTCGAGCTGTACATACTGGAGGTTTTGTGAGTGATGCGGGGAACGCTGTTTTGTTTTTCCACAACGTATAATTAAACCTGTCAAAGGAACTCACTGACGGAGAATATTACTGAGGCAAATAGTCAAAACCAGATGAGGTACTTAGATGAATAAAAACAACATCTGCTATGACAATTGCTTGGGCTGAAACTCCAAGGGCCGTTAGTCCTCAGCAAACAGGGACCAAGCCAGCGTTAGGATCGCACCAAGCGTGTCTGTATGCAAGTAACGCAGGATAGTTCTGACTTGAAATCGGGTGGCATGTCACAGGCTGGAAGCATTAGGCACTGGCCACTAGTGGAGGCAAGGATACCAGACTAGATTAACTGTTCTGAGCCATTGCTGTGTCAATCAGGGATTGATACCAGGCTAGATAGTGCCCAGCAGCTGGCTGGCTTGTCAGTCCGGCTCTCTCACTCTGACAGGCAACTCTGAGGTGAAGGAATTTCCTTGGGTCTCTGCAAGCTGATCTGAAGCAGCTCGGAAAGGGGGTCCTGACACAGGTCCATGAGAGACAGAGCTGAGAAGTGGTGTGCCCAAAGTGGGCTGCTCACCTTTAGGGGTCTGTCAATGCGCCGGCGCAGTGCCCGCAGCCAGTGCGCCAGGCCTGAGTAATGGCACATGTGTGGTGGCAGGAAAGGCAGTTTCTTGCTCAGCTCTTTGTTGACCAGGGAGAGCTCTCGGTTAAACAGCATGTAGACATCCACAGCTTTCTTGTCAAAGGTGCGCTTGATGGCCTAGGGGAAGGAAGAGGCCAATTGGACCCAGAGCCACTAGCTCATCTCCCCTCCCAGGGGCTGATCCCCAACACTGCCCCACTTGGAAGCTGTCCCCCATTTCAACTGGAAGATGCATGCATTGACACCACATCGTAATCCACTCCAGCAGCATGCGCCCCCAGGCCTTGTCTGAGAATTGCCCCCCTCAGAACCACCTAGTCCAGAAGCTGTCCCCCACTAATACCCCAATCTTGGTGCTTCCTCCCTGTTCCCCCATTCCAGGAGCTTCCAAACCTCCCAGCTATCCAGTCCAGCTGACTAGGAGTTTGGATTGGTGTCTGGAAAGGTGAAGTAGCGAAGGGGTATTCACATTAATCTAGTTCAGAAAAACAAACAAGGAGTCCTGTGGCATTAAATTTGTTCGTCTTTAAAAGAGCCACAGGACTCCTTGCTTGTTTTGCTGGAAAGGTTAACTACCTTCCGGACACAGTGCTCTGATGGGGCCTGCCCTGCTGTGCCCCTACCTCCCGGGATGACAGGTGATGGAAGATGTCCTGGATCTCCACGCCATGTTCCACGTCCCTCACCGTCTCGAAGGCTGAGGTGATCAGGTTTTGGGTCATCACCTCCAAGTCTTTGACACCAGCACGGAACCTATTGTTACAGGGTGGAGGGGCCACACCGTGAGAAGGGAAATGGTGCTGCAGGACAGTGGGCAGAGATGCAAACTCACCACCACCACTTTGCTGGGACAACAGCGATGGAAGGAAATCCGAACTGGCAAAGGCATGGTGACAGCTCTGGTATCTTCCCCCCACCCGCCTCAACAGGCCACATCTCCCCAATTCCAAGTCTCCCAACCACTCAAACAGTCTGCCCTCTTCCAGGAGTGGGAAACAAGGAGAGCTGCTCCCTGCACCACGCTGGCCCACCCAGCGGTTGAGTACCTCCCCACTACTGTTCACCAGCCCTGGCCCTGTGACAGCAGATCCATTTGTAACCTCCTGCCCTCACTCTGCCTCTATGATCACACAGCCCATTTCCTCCAAGCGAAGAAGCATGGTTCCCTCGCCCTCGGCCCCCAGGGGTAGGAAATGGTGCCAATCCATCACTACAACTCAGGTCCCTGGTCACTGGTGCCTGACCCTCTCTGCTGAGACTACTAACGACAGTGCCAACTGCATGGATGGGCCCACAGGGGGCTGATGCTCACTGTGCAAGCTGTCGTAGGGGAAGGACCTTTCCATCTCACTGTGTGAGCTGAGGGCTCCTCTCACCGGTTAAAATCCTCATGCCAGAACGTGTTCTTCACATCCAGAATCTCGCCCTTCGTGTTCCGCAGGGCATGCAGGTGCTTCTGGAAAGTCTCCTCTATCTCCAGCAGACTCCGGGTCATCTGGGGGCCCCGGTGCCCGAAGAAACAGGGCAGTGGGGTCTGTTTCCCATCCTCCCAGCGGGCAAAGTGCTGCTGGCAGTCGCAAACCTATTGGCAAACACAGCAGGTCGTGACCAGTTTTGCTTTACCGTGGTGCAGAATGAATCTCAGCTTCACTGGTCTGCTCACTCAGTGGGCACATTTTGAGGCTTCAGGGAGCACCTAGTGGCTTCCGGGAGACGTAGTTCAACCTCACCCCTTGGCAGTCACCCGTCCTGAGATTATCTATCTAACAGGACTGTCACCTATCCATGTGTCATTTTGGAGCCTTGATTGTCGGTTGTGTCCGCAAGAAGGGAAGGAAACAGCTACGAGCATGACTTGGGGCTGCTTCTGTTCAGAACATCGCCAGGTCCAGTCATTGTTGGTTTTGGTTGTCTGATGCCAGTCACTTTTTAAGGTCCCAGCTATTTTGACTTCATGAATTACACCCGTGCAAAGCAAATATGAGTCTGTGAGATCAGAAGTGACTTGACCAATCACCACCCTTACTTTCCAGCTAATTTGCATGCAACATGGGCTCAGTTATTCATCTTATCAGAGTGCCCAGGCCACGTTACTAAGACCAGGCTGTGAAAACTTCACTCTTCTGAGTGACACAGCTCAACCGACCTAAGGCCCAATGTAGACACCTGGGAAAATTCTACTGTCACCCTAGCTATTGCGGATCTGTGAGGTGGAGTGCCTACACCTGACTGGTGAACCCCTCCATCGTTACTGAAGCGGTGAAGGAGTACCACTGCAGATCAAGGGTGCAGCCAGCCTCCATTTTCTGGCAGGGTTCCTGAGCCTTCAAGGGGGTGGGGGGCAGCCATGGGGCAGCTTCTGGTCATGTGACCAGCAGCTGCCTGAGATGCTCCAGTTCATAGGCAGCAACTGGAACTCTCGTGAAGTGGAGAGAGGGGGAGAGGCAGTGAGATCAGGCCTGCCTACCACAGCATCCAGAAGTGGCATAAAAGTTGCTGGTGCAACTGTGGGGCTGGCTAGTGGCTGCTGCTGCAAGAGGAGCAGAGGCACCAGCACTGGTGCCTCTGCTCTGCGTGTGGCCTCGTAGCCCTGACAGCAAAGTTTGCATCGCTGCCAGGTGCTGCAGTGGGCAGACATGATCTCCAAGTGAGTGGGCCCTGACCCACCCATGGCTATACCCCTGCTGCAAAGTCCAAAATGTACAGAAGTTTACATGGGTCTGCCTGCACCCCAGCAGCCTGAGTCTGAAGAACACTTGCCTGGAAGGCATCTTGACACAATGTGATGTTGCAAGGGAGGGGAATCTGCTGTAATTTTTCCCACATCACCACCAGGATGGGTCATTATAATGAAATCTACATGGCACAGAAGAGAAGATCAGACACCCAGAAAACAGTCTCTGATGCATAAGGCTTAATTCCTACCAGCACTTTCTTAGTAGGAATCACCATTGCTGCACATGGCTATGTACCACCTGTGTAGCTCCTCACATCACACTGCAGAAAGCTTTGGACTGAACACTGCCGTGCTTTCAGTACAGGGATGGTTTGCTGCCAGGAACTGATCTCTGCAGAACACCTGCTACTTGTCTCAAAACACGAGAGCCAAAGCGTTCTGTCATAGAAACAGATGGCTTTGTCCTAGTGCACCTGAGAGCAGGCATTGGCTTGAAGTGAATGAACACCAGGAAATATCAGGCTGCTACTGTGATGCAGCCTCCTCTCACAACAGCGCCAGTGTACAAACGAGGTGATGAAATTATCGACCTACAGGGCAATGCTAGGACATGCCCCCAGGCCTGTCACTGCAAAGGTGGAAGGGCGACGCCCCTCTTTCACATACCTCCAACAGGTCTTTGCAGCGCTGAACAAAGGCATCCACTTGGGCAAAGATGCTAGTCTGGTCCAAGACCCAGCCTTTCCCAGAAAGCCTATCAGCAAAATGGAGGGAGAAAAGGTTTGTCACACACAAGGACTGCCTCAGAGATGGGGAGTACATTCTCCAAGGTGGGATCTGTTATCTCATTGCTTCCAACTTCCAAGAGTTTATCATCCAGGGCCTTAGCAAAAAGGCAGAGTAGCACCCTGGGTACAGAAGACAGCCCTGCCTGGCGCAGATGAAGGGAATATCATTCAAGCACTTCCTAGATCACAGACCTCCCAATCTGGGCTCTGGAACATGAAGCCCAGGGCAGGATTTCCCATTTATCCTAGTTCAGCAGTGCATGTATTTTAAATGGAGATTCAGGCAGACTCCCTCCCAAGAGCAGACCACTATAGCCTCAGGGAAGAATGGAAAAGCAATGAGTGTCCATAGCCCACCGCTTTTCATTCTAGGCAGCAATAAAGCAAGGAACCTACAGGCTTGTGTCCTATCAGACTTTAGTTTCAGCAAGTTAACCTCAGCTTGAGGCCTATGACAAATGGCCAGGTAGAAAAACCTCAAGCACCAGGGAGCTGACAAGAGAATGTTTAAGAAGGAATTTTTATCAAGAGGTGGGTACATGATCCAACCACAAAGGGTCATGGTAGTGAACTGAACTGCCATCCATGATAAGAAGCTAGGCTCACTGATGTACTAACCTATAAGAGAAGAACACTCCAACATTAGTAAGCTGAGGAAATACTAGTAAGGCAAAGGGAAAATCCCCTACTGAATATGCATCAAACACAGGTCAGCGTATCCAGGGGCAGGGGATCTTAGGTATTCCAGTGCCCTAGGCAAAATTCAAGTATGGGACCCCCCAATGCCACTTGGGGGGCCCCATCCTTGATTTCTGCCCCCCCCCACTGCCTTGCAGGGGCCCCCTCTGGCCTGGCAGGGGTCCCTGTCAGCCACACCAGGACCTTCATCAGTCCCTTGCCCCTCCCCACGAGTTCCACCAGCGCCTCCGCCAGCCCACTGCCCTCGCTGGGCTCCCCGCCAGCTCCCCAATCCCACCACTGGCCCTAAAATAGCCACAGCATGGGAGGTGAGTTTGAAGCCCTGGGCAACTGCCTGAACTGCTGCCCCGCTAAGACCACCGATGAGCATATTACATTATAAAAGTTATGTCCCAGCCTTGGGACAGCAGGAGAAGGAAATGTAGTCCGAGGAAGGTAGCAGAATGAAGGCCACTGGGATGACGGGGAGGGTGATGGGGATGAGGAAGATGATGGCAAACATTTCAGGCTGTTCTATGCTGGATGATGTGAGTACACAGCAGGGGTATATGTAGCCAGGCTGGGTTTTCTGGCCAGGCCCCTTACTCTCTAGGGTGGGCCAGGCACCTTCCAATCACTTGACTGAAAGCTGAGATCAGGCCCACCCAGCCACCCAGGACCTGGATGTGACACAAATTTCTTCACTGTGACTGTGGAGCCTGGCCAGCAGCCACAACCACAAGTGGAGCAGTGCCAGCACCTCTCCTCTACTCACAAACTGGCAGAGAAATTTGCACCACCACCGGGCACTGTGGTGGTTGGGCCCCAGCCCACCCAGGCCCACCCATGACTATGCCCCTAGTACACCGATGTGTTGATGCCCATTGCACAGTCTCTCTATCCAACTCACTTGTGGGAGTTTGTAACTGTATTAATGTATAAATAAACTCTAATTATAATTATCATTGTAGTTGCATTCCTACAGTGTGAGTGTTATATCTGTGCGCATTGGGATTCCCAACAATATAATACAGGGCCTAAACTTGGGACACAGACCTGTCAAATCTCGAAGTGATAATGGGGTCTCTTAAGTAATCAGCATAAACTATAGATCAGGCTACAGCAGCCTTTGTGACAGCCCCAAGTCTCTTCTCACTGACAGGGTGACAGGAAGACATGGGGGCTTTATCA
Source organism: Podocnemis expansa (assembly GCA_007922195.1). Lineage (NCBI taxonomy): Eukaryota > Metazoa > Chordata > Testudines > Podocnemididae > Podocnemis > Podocnemis expansa. The sequence continues at coordinate 914,226 of ML682121.1, read as the reverse complement.
TAGCCAGGGGCTTTAGGGAGATCACAAAGCCTGAAAGCAGAACTTGAGTACGTAAACTCCCTTCGGCTGTATTTTTTTTGCTCCAGTGCTGCTCATGTGTTAATGTCTTTGACTTATCAAATATTGATCCAGCTCTACAAAGCCAAATCTGACACAGACAAGTAACACTTAGACTTAATTGTCAAGGACCAGGCGCCCACTTAAACCTGACATTCCTAATCATAATGATAGATTAGGTTTTTTTATTCTAAGACACAGCTCAGGCGACATAGAAAATGGAAGATGGAGCCAAGCGGAGGGTCCTGGCTGGCTTAGTGAACTCAGAAGTAGATAGGGCCACTCACAATCAGATCCACTGCTTCCTGTCTCACAGTCACTGAGTGAAAGGCATTGTCCCAAAACACACTAAGAGTCTGGTAGCATTTTTAAAGACAAACAAATTTAACCAGACTCCTGGTTGTTTTGCTGAACTAGACTAACATGGCTACTCTTTGGAGTTGGTCCCAAGCGGGCTGTATGTCTCTGGACCACCTTTTGGAAGTTTGAGCAAAATTACCAAGAACTTAACAGGCCACCCAAACTGATTTTCTTCCTTCTCCCCACAGGGGCTCTGACAGGACAGGGCAGAAGTGCATCAGTGCTGAGGGCGTGTGGAAGGAGGGAAGATTGTCCTGCCAATACCCATGTGCCATCCCCATTCTGGGAATAACAGAGGAGTAGCTAATCTGGGTCTTTCACCAGTCGCTGACTCCTCTCTTCACCCTCCCCCAAGTTGTGCGTGCCACAGACACTGAGATGTCCTGCTGCCCACCTGTTGTGCATCTGAGCTGCGTACAGGTAGCACTCCTTCCAGGCATTCACACAGGAGATACAGTCATGGAGAGACTGTCTGCTGGATAGCACGTAACCCTCAAAAATTCGGTCCAGGGAAATGTCTTGGCAACACATCTTGATAATTTTATTGCTCATCTAAGGAGAAATGAGTCAAAGGTTGGTACCACTCCAGCCTGGCTTCTTAAAGCAGACAAAGCCTATTCCTGGGCAAAAAGTCTGAGCAATAAAGAGTGTAGCTCTCCATGAAGTTCAAGGGCAACACACACAAGAGTGATAGAAGGAAATTATTTCAGACAGAGCATAATGACCTGGGGAACTCACTGCCACAAGATATAACTGAGGCAGAAAGCTTCAAAGCTACATGGGACTAGGAAAGGTCACTAGCTGGGCTACCTTGCATCCCTGCCATAACCAATCAGACCTACTCCCCCTCACAATTGGAGATAAAACCCAGAAGACCTGACCCACCCCCCACAGCTGGAGGCAGAATTCAGGAGTACTGCTCCTTGCTTTAACCCACTAGACCCCACCTTTCGGAAGAGGGCTGTGATTCGTTCTCTGGTGTTGTAGTATGGAGAGTTGACCCATATGATGCGGACAAGGCTGATGAGGTGGGGCAGCTTGTCAGGGATGTCTTTGGGCCGCAATGAGGCCAGCTCCTGGAACGGCTCTTTCAGGATGGAAAGGAATTGGAGGTTTGACTCGGCTTGCTCAGACCCATCCTGAAAAGCCAACACAAGAGGAACAGTAAAAACTCAGGCTCCAATACAACAGGATTTGCACCCAGCAATCATCACCTCTAGGTTTATAAAAAGGCAATCTGACCTGGAGAAAGGAGGTGACTCTGAACGTGAAAGCGGGAGACTCCACCCGCAGCCCTCTGAGACCCATGTTAGACTCTCAAGGCGTTTTTGTTTCCTCCACCAGCAGCCATGCATTCTCTCCCCTCTAATTTTAACATGTTAGGTTTGAGGGGCCTTGGTAAAGCCCAGAACACAGCTTCCAGGGGACAGTGGATTGGGATGGACTCATCCTAGCAGCGCTGCGTGTTTGAGTGTGGGAGCCCAGGGCTGGAAGAGTATGGAGAGCTTCAGGTTGGAACTGAGGGGTACCAGCGGCTTAGCACGGATATCTGAGGGACATCTGGGCTGGAATCATGGGGGGGTACCATGGACGGCAACTGAGATGTATCAGCAGAACTGTGAGATGAGGAAAAGCCAGGACTGGACAAGCACGTGTACAGCTTGGGGTGACAGGCACTGGCAGAACAGTAGGATCCCCATTCTTTGGCAGCATTCAGCACTAGTTTTCACACCAGCATGTCCAAAGGGGAAGGCTGCTCTGGTCAGCTCCCTCCACCTCCACTCAGTCTTCCTTCCTGCCCCCACACCTACCTGTATCTGTCTGGCAAGCCTCTGAAAGGGTGCCACGTAGGAGGATTTGGAGAGCACCAGGATGGACTCGATGTGCTTCACTCCCTGCCTGCAGAGCTGTTTGCTGATCTCAGACAGATCTGTACAGCGGTTCCTCCAGAATTTGATCTCCTCCAGAGGCCCTGTGCTCTCCCGGCTCTCCACTGCCTCCTGCGCTCTCAGCACCTCCTTGATCTGGCGAGTCCAGTGGATCATGGAAGCTGGAACAAAATGTCAGATGAGCCCAACGGAGTTAGGCTTTGATCCTCAAAGCTTATTTTGATACTACAGATTTAAATGGGAATGAGGCACCTAAATCCCTTTCAGGCTCTGGGCTCTAGCGCTGTCCTGTCTGACTAGGCGCAAAGCAGTCAGGGTTGCTAGCTGAGAATTTTCCTTCCTCAGTTTCTCCTGCCCTGGCTTGCTAGATCCATTCCATTGAAGAGCTGAATAGTAGATCCCAAGGGAATGTGCTGAGCAGCAGAATGAGGAGTTTGGACTCATGGTTCTGTTTACAGCCTGGGAGGGGAACGTGGCCTGGTGATTAAAAACAGGGACTAAAATTCAGAACTCCTGCACTGTAATCCATATGACCCTGGGCAAGACCCTTTTGCTCCCTGTCCTTCTGTTTTCCACTCCATGAATTGCAGGTGATGATATTTCCCTACTTCAGAGGAGGTTGTGATGCTATAGTCATTTGTGTCAAGAATTTGGGTCAGATGTGATTCATGAATGCCCAGGGACCAGAGCTGGGGGGAAAGGATTGATTTCTAGTGTTACCATCATGGAAAAAAAAAAGCGCACAGTGAAACATAGGAATTGTTTAAAAATCTGACACCAAGTTCCTCTTCATGCCCTATACTGCTTGAGAAAACTGAGCAGAATGGTATGGATTGCTGTGGCCCACATTGGTCCCAAAGCTCCCATCATCACTCTTTGATTTCCGTTTCTGACTTTTTTTAAAAATCACCTTTTACTCTATGCTGCTTAGATTTTATTTTGATAGCCGGATCTGCTAGTTCCCAAGCACAACATATCAAAGCCTGTTCTGGGATACTGCAAAGATAAGGGGACCCACCTGGGTGAGCCCTAGAGGAGATTCTCTGCACTGCAGGCAGAGATCTGAAAGTTGCCGGATACTGTTGCACCAACCTTGGAAACAACCCAAGTAATTGATCAGATGGCAGTGGAAGGGAAAAGTTTATTTTCACTGAAATTAAGTAAGTTTGTGGCTTCCCCCCTACTCCTCAAAATGGAAGACGCTAATAGCCACAGTGCAACAAGCCAAGACGAGTTATCAGCTCAACATGAGAGCAGCAGTCTCTGTACCAAATTATAGGGGTGAGATGATCGTACAGCCGAGCAATTAGAATAGCCAAGCATCTTGAAATACTTCAGAACAGCTGAGATGCAGTTTGGCTCGAATGTATCTCAAGGTGGCCAATTCAATATTTCACCCAGACACACATCGTCATGCATAAAATCTAGTCCTGCAAAGATCTGAGTGGGGACAATGCAGGGCAAGCTGGGTTTTGTTAAACACACAGCCCTTTCGTTAAGGGACATGCATGTCAATTTCATATCCTCTGCCTCTCTTTTACAGGGGAGTCTATGGCGTAGATCACCACTTAAAAAGAAATGGGAAGATGACATTTGGAGAGACAAACAAAGAATCTTATGGCACTTAAAGATTAACCAATTTATTTATTGCATGAGCTTTTGTGGGAGAAAATCCCACTTTGTCATTTGGAGGGACATATTTCACCTTTATAAAAGGAAAAGAATTCTCTAAAATCTCCTATGAAATGTTCTCAATTTTTTTTTTAAATCAGTGAAAAGTTTGGAGCTTAGATTTGCATATCCTCTTAATCTGTGCGTAACACAGACAGATTCCTGACATTGAACCCAAAAGAAAATCTCCCATGATTGTTAAAAAAAAAATTATGGGGAGGGATTACTTAGAGGAAAACAATTCAGTTCAATAGCATGCACTGACATGCACATGCATACATATGCCAGCCAGACAGTGTCTCTTTATGTTGGTTGAATCTCAGAGGTAAGAGCTACCTTTGGGGACCGGACCTACCCTACCTCTGTCCTTTTTAAAGCAAAGCTGTACCTTGGGTGATGAAGAAGAGGTGATTGATTTGTTATAAGGCAGGTCGTCCCTCTGCCTAACTTAATTCTTTTGATTAAAAGAAAGACACAAGTGCAGAGCAGCGCACAAATCTCACACTGCGGGGACATCCATAAAAGGGGACAAATGGGGCCTACCTTATCCAGACAAGAAGTCCTGTTCCCTTCACTGGCATCACTTATATTAGGAAAAATAGCAGCGTTTAGCCACTGGCAAGCGAAGTCCCAGCCCAGTTTTTGCTTTATTACTTATAATCAAGAAATATTGCATAAATAATTCAATATACAGCTTTTTACTCATCCTTAGTGATAAATTAAATTGAATTTGTGTACTCAGTAACAGAAGAATCAAACCAAGTGCCTCTAGCCCAATATCCTGTCTCTGACAGCGACCAATGCCAGATGCTACAGAGGAAGGTGCAAAAAACCCCTCCAAATGGACAATTACAGAATAATTTCCCCATAGAGGAAGTGTCTGTGTCCTGAAGCATGAGATTGTCTGGCTCTTATAAAATTTGTGTGCCTTTTAATGTAACTGTAGAGCTTCTCATTAGCTATAATCGGCAAAACTGAATAAAGCCAACAATATCCTGTGGTAGCAAGTTCCACAGTTGAACACCACATCGTGAACACATGGTGCCCACTGAGTTACTGTTTGGTTTCACAGGCCATCCCTTCCATCGGCGCAGGATGTCCCCTCTGGAGATATGCCCTAAAATCCACAGCCAGGTACAGAAAGACATGCCCACCTTAGATTTAGCCTCAAACACATGTCCATATATAAGAAGTCAGCAGGCCTGGCACCAAGGCTGTGTGCTGGTCACTTGGGATAAGGGGTAGGTACGTGGGCTGTGCGGAGGGCAAAGGGGGACTGATGAGAGGTACACAGACTGGGTGCAGAGTCACTTCACTGCTTTTTACAGTTTGCACTGGTGAGATGTCAGCCGAGCAACCAGTGCTGAAAGTTAGTGGTTTTGCATGGGAAAGCGCCATTATAATTAACCTGAAGCTATTAATTCTTATTATTTAGATTAGGGTACTGCCTACGGGCCTCCACAAGCACAGATGGTCTTAGTGGGTGGGCAGTGCGGGCAGCTGCCTAGGGCCCCACAGGAGGAGGGGCCCATGCCACTCCAGGGGGAGCCGTCTGGGGGCCCACAATGGGATGGTGGGATCTCCCAGGCAGGGGCCCACAGGAGCCTGTAGTGGGGCTGGCAGGCAGGGCCGGAGGGCCCTGCAGCAACCAGGGAGTCCTGTGGTGGGGTTAGACAACCCAGCGGTGGCCCACAGCGGCTGTCAGCAGGGCGATCAGCAGCAGGGGGGCCCTGTGAGGCCAGCAGGAGATCGGGAGCCTGGCAAGGGTCCCATGGGGGGGGCAGCCCATGGGGAAGCTGGAGGGCCAACTGAAGGCCAGTGGATTCCAGTAGTGGATCAGGGACCCTGGGGGCTGATGGGGCTGGTCACATGTCAAGGATGACAGCCCCCCGCATGGCTTGGGGGGCCCCATCCTTGCCATTTTTGCCAGGCCCCAGAATCACTAAGACTGCCCCTGCCTATGAGGGTACCAGCATTCTAGCTGCTGTACTTTTTTTTCCTGTGCTGAGCAGGGACTTTAGCCCACAATATTCACACATGATTAATACCTGCTCCAAGTAAACAGGCTACTCGTGTAAGTCAACTTACTTGTGTAAAGCTCGGTGCAGATGGACTGCCATTTCCAAACTTTCTCTAGGGGCCTGTGCCTGCCACCCGATGCTCTGTGCTTGGGTGCAACCCACTGATTTCAACAGGACTCCCCATGGACATAATGGCTAGCTAACCCAAAAGGCAGGATTGCAAATGCTCTCCTGGTGCTTAATAACCAACCATTGTGGCTCTTGTAGCAGAGGGGTACAGGGTTTCCCTGGCTTCACCAGAGAATGCCTAGTAAGACCTACAATGAATGGGGGTTGCACTGGTTATTGCAGTCATTGTGAGATATATGCATGGAAAAAACAGGTATCTACGCTGAATATTATGTTCTCTTAGGCTAATGAGTGAAAGGCAGGTCATCCAAAGTTCGCATGCCTTGGGACAAAAACTTCGAGCCAACAGGTAGGAGACAGTTACCTCATAGGGCATGGGGAGGCACAGTGCATTGTGTATCATACAACAGAGTCTATTTGCATATTGGGTCAAATACAAATGAAAAGAAGGTGTGGACTCGAGAAGGAAAAACCAGGCAGATGTAAACAGTATGTGTGTGTTTTGGGGCATGGGGAGCCAACCTGTTCCTGAGGTGAAGATCAAAAGGTCTGGTCAGGAAAGAAATGCAGATAAATCCCCAGTGACTCTTCTTGACAAAAACAAACAAGGAGTCCTCAGGCACTTCTAACGACTAACAAATTTATTTAACACATTAGCTTTCATGGGAGAGGTTGGATTTCCTCCCCTGAAAGCTCACGTTAAATAAATGTGTTAGACTTTAAAAGTGCCACAGGACTTGTTTGTTTTGCTGAGCTAGACTGACATGAATACTTCACTGACCAAAAAGAAACAAGGAGTCCTGTGGCACTTAAAGACTAACAAATTTATCTATTGCATGAGCTTTCATGGGAGAAAAATCCCACTTCATCAGATGCTTTGAAAATTCCCCATCTTCAAAGCATCTGACGAAGTGGGATTTTCTCCCACAAAAGCTCACGCAATAAATAATTTTGTTAGTCTTTAAGTGCCACAGGACTCCTCGTTTGTTTTACTGAACTAGGCTAACAGGGTTGCCCCTTTAGAACTTCACTAAGCAAGTAACTAACAGAGGTGGGGTGGGTTCTGGGATCCAGAAAGGGATCTCAATCAGGCTTAGCTGAAAATGCTGGCAGAAGGGCTTGGGATAGCTATTTGGCAGGAAATGGGGTAATGTCTTGGGAGTTAAATTGTATGCACCAGAAAATATGTTATAATATGTAGCTATTTGTTTCCTGTAGTCTTATTTACTCTCCTTTGAATCGCTGTTCTGTGATAATAAACCTATTCTTGCTTTTGCGACAAACATATCTAAGCACTTGGCAGTAAGCAGATTGGGGAGCCTCCCCTGAATTTAACAGGCTGGTGTGAACAATTCCTTTGAGAGTAGCAAATCTGAGAGCCCTTGGGCATTCAGTGGAACAGGTGCTGGCCACTCCTGAGGGACACTCGGAGGACTCAGTGGTTGGCGTGTGCCGACTGCTAACCTGTGCAGAAGTGGATCACTGTTGGAGATCAAAGTCATCCAATGTTCTGTCTCCTGTTCTGTTCTGGTGATCTGTTTCAAGTGTTCCCCAATTTTTCTAGTTTTCCTAATCCCCATGCTTGACACACTCCCCTCACGTCATTCTGGCTGAGGATGAGCCAGACATCCCTTTGCCACGAGTCCGTACCAGAGAAGTTATTTTAATAGACTGAACTTGTCTCATTCCCTGTGGCAATGCCTGGACTGACCCTGGGCACCCCTCTCACATCCTCCAAGATGAAATGACGGCTCACTTTACACCCTGATTCCAGTGAGAGCTGCCCAAGAACGGCATTCCCTAGTGCCCAGGGCAGGTTCTGGGGGTTGCAGAGTCCTGCCACTGAGCAACAGAGCTGGTCTCACCTCTGCTTAAAGTTTTTACTGCTTGGTGGCTCTCTTGAAAGAATACCTAAAGTGAAAGCAATAACCCTGCCAAAGAATCCTCGCAGTGACTGGGAATGATGGATGCAGCTCATATGCTACTAGAGGTTAATTCACTTAGACCCAGCGCACAGCTATTCTCACCAGCTTCTCTGCTAAACTTACCCCCCCACAACCAACCCCCTTCCCATTACACTGATCCTGTTACTGCCCCCCTCTCCCAGGCCATGCGGCATGACGGTCCCCAGAGAGCCAGACTAAGGAGTTACTCACTTTCCAGTCTCTGAACCAGCGCTTTGTCCTTTACTACCACTTCAGGCTTCATAGTCAGGGCTTCAATAGGGATGTAGAGAACTGTGCGGCCCTTCATTTTTGACCGGGTATCTGGAGAAGGGAGAGACAGATGGAGTTGCTGGTCCACAATAAAATCCTCTCTCTGAGGCCCCTTGCCTGTACTGGGTTTGGTGGAGGGAGGGAAGAAGCGCCTCTTTTCTTGGATGTTTTCTCTCCGAGAAGTTGGAGACCGGCACATGGCGCTTTTCACTACTAGGAACCAGCTCTAAGCAAAGCCCTGCTCAGGGAATACTGGCTGAATCAAAGAGGCTCAAGAACTGGCTACAAAGACTTTTACCACTAAGGGCCAATTTCTAGCACTCCAACAGTGGTGACAGAGAAGGCTGGTGAAGCGATATTTTCAGCTCAAAAGCTCTCTTTCCCCCAACAGAAGTTGGTCTAACAAAAGATAACACTTCACCAAACTCGTCTCTCTTCTGTGCTCTCATCCAGAGGCTGGAAACTGTTGTGCAAAATCCAACCAAGCACCATATTCTGTACGTGGGACTTCAGTGGTTTTGGGAATAAGAAAGCACAAAGCAAGCCAAGGAGAAACAGGCCCAGTACCAACACTTGGGTGGAGAACACCAGGGGAAAGCAGCATTGCAAGGCAGTTCAGAAAGAGAGGGTGCCACTCTACCTGTGATAGAGGTCATGAAGTGGTATATTTCTGAGAAGAATTCATTCTTGATGCTCTCAGGCCAACTGGTGTTGCGGAAGAGGCGGGGGAGGAAGACAGTGTTGAGAATTCGCAGCAGGGAATCAATGTAGGGTCTCCGGACAGTGCCAAACTGCACCGTCTTCTGGAAATTCTCTGCTGTGATCTCTGCATTCTCATGATGGATAAAGTAGGTGAGCTGTCTCTGCTCCTGCAAGGGACCGCCAGATTGGGAAGGTGAATTGGCAGAAGGGTTTGCCCTTCACTGTATCTGTGGGGAATAATGAGGGTCCTGTGGCACCTTAAAAACTAACAAACTTCTTTGAGCATTTGTTAGTCTTTCAGTCTTTAAATTTGTTAGTCTTTAAGATGCCACAGGACTCTCGTTGTTTTTGCTGTATACAGACTAACACAGCTATCCCTCTGGAATCCATAGGGAATGCGTCTTGAAGCATAACTGGAGCATGGAATTACAGATGTGAACGTGATGTGATAGGGACAGACTGGCATGGCTTCACCAAAGGAAAACTGCCTCTCGGCTCCAGAGGGAATAAAGGGACACTGCCCGAGTCCTTAATTTAGCCTCTTTCGCAAAAGGCTTTTTAGTAGTCTAAGGCCCTGTCCCACAAACTCTTACACATGTGTTTGCTATTATGAATGTGATGATGGGCCATCGGGGTCCCTCATCCCCTCCCCATTGGCACTGTGTTGAGGCATTAACATCAGGAGCAACTCCCAGTGGAAAACATCCCCAAAATCCAGATAGCCTTAAACCTGGTCAGCTCAGGAGACCCAAAGATTGTGGCACCATGGGAACCCTTGCAGAACTGAGGCAGCATGGTACCAGACCAACCTGATGTGGCATGACAAGCTCAACCTTCAGTCCAGCAAAATCATCAATGTAGACAGTGAGCAACTGCTTGCTGGTGTCCTTCAGAAAGAGATCCAGGGTTGCAGCATGCTCGTCCGTCCACATGTCATCCCTCAGGCCACTCAGGACCACTCGGCTGCGGATGCAGGGTTTCTGAGGAAAGAGGACGGAGTAGCCACAGCCTCAGCAAAGATGAGGAGAGATAGGGAAGGAGGATGGGGTGCAAGGGAGGGAGGTGAAGCTGTTCATTGGTACTGCACTGGTGGCTCACAAGAGTGCAGGGTTCGGGATGTGCACAGAACAGGGGCAGCAGAAGCTCTTTGATCCCCACCCACAAACATGCCCCTGCACTTCCCTGCCCTAGAGAGAAAAGCAGAGAATTCGATCCCCAGGCAGATCAAGTCTTCAGTCTCCAGCAAGGCAGTGGTTTCTGCTTTTCTAGGAACTGGACTGAAACATACAGACACCAGCGTCACAGCCTCAACAAGCCATGTCACGCAGGGCCCAGGAATAGCCATCAAATGGGAGTGAAGCCTCCTCTTCACCCACCTGGACAGCACTGGGATTGGACACCAGAAAGTGAAAGTTGCCTGATCTCTTTACCAATTCCGTTACCCATTCTCAGTCCCTGCAGGGCCCTCGGGAATGTACAGGAGAGGCTCATTTGTCAACACAACTGAAAGACAATCAAGCCTTCCAGAGCTTTCTGGGCTAGGCTGTTAGGCAACCTGATCCCTGCTGAAGAAACAAAATGGTAAGGAATGAAAGTAGCTAATTCTGAGCTGGGTAGCAGCAGTCAATTGGGTTTGGAAGATTGTGTGTGGTTTTTTTTTTTTTTTTCTTTTTTTTTAAGAAAACCATTAAGTCTTTTCACCATTCCTCGTTCCCAGGAGTGTCTAAAGAAAACCTGAGAAATTAAGATCAAATTAAGGTAACAGCTGGCATGAAAGTTTAGAGCCAGATGTTACCTGCACTTATATGACAAAATTCTATTCCATGCCATGCAGGCAACCTCCTTCCTTCCACCCTTGCTGTTTGGGATTGCGCGTCTGGATCCCAAAGGCAGGTTAGAGTCAGAGCTCGGTTCAGGAAAAGCAGCTGATCCCTCTCTGTGACTGAACAGCAAGGGAAGACCGCATTAATGCTCACTGCCAGTAATCATCATGCAGTGCCATTGAATCTGGAAAAGCTTTGCTGTTTGAGACGCAATGCTGCACTGAAACTCAGCTGCCTCTGAAGGGGGACCAGGCAGACATTTAAGTTACACAGGGAGCTTAAGACAGAAAAGGAAGGTGGAACCCACATCCTTCTGAAATGGCAGGAGGGAATTTAGGGAGGTCAAATGGGATCACCTGAGCTGGCTGTTCCCTGTCTAGGAGCAGAGCGTCTTGTGACGCACAAGAAAGAGATGCCAGCGGGAAAAAGCCCATGGGAGTAAGGAGACAGGGCAGGGCTCTTACATGTGCGAGTGCCATTCCACCTGTCACTAGAAATCATGGGATTTTAATCTCCACACCACCAAAATCACCTCCCTGCTGTCTAGCCAGAAGGCTGGCAGACCCAGGAGAACCAGGTGGTGCAGCGTACACCCTTTGTTGCATTTTCACATGTGTACAAGTAGTCCACTGCCCCTTAGTAACTACACAAGACAAAAGCCCTAATCCCACTAGGGTCAGAATATGTATCCTCTCATTTTTAACCCATGGTTTGGGAGTCCAAGACCCTAGGCTGTAACTGCATCCATGAGCCTCTGAGTGGACAGCAGCTGTCCCTTGCACTGCTGGCTACTGGAAGGTCATAGCACCCTCTGGTTCAGAGCCAAAGACCTGGGGTGACACCAACACTAAAAAGAAATGGCCTCAAGGTGAAGTTCAGGGAAGCATTTGCCTCTCCAACCATGCTGGCAGGGCCAGGAAGCCATGCATTGGGAAGGGGACCACAGATAAAGATCTAAGTGACTCGCTGCCTTCCTCTCCTACCCCAGCCCTGTCACAGAGGCTGCATCATCCTTTCATGATATCACAAATGTTGGACCTGCACAGCACAATGGACCATAAATGACACCAGGGCCCCTGACCTACCAGATCCACCTCCTTTTCCTCCGGGATGGTGACTGGAGCTGTTTCTGTCTCACTTTCTCCTCTGCCATCAAAAGATCCAAGAGCACTGACTTCTTGGAGAAGACAAAACGCAAAGAAACAAAAAATCAGGGGCTCTCCTCTGAACCTTGACACTTTCTCCCCTCCTTCAAAGTCTAATGAGTGTGGCACTGGTGGAAGGTGCCTGCTCAGCAGTCCTTAGAGAATGAATCACAGAAATGTAGGACTGGACAAGACTTTGAGAGGTCATCTAAGTCCAATCACCTGCACTGAGGCAGAAGTATTATCTAGACCACCCTGACAAGTGTCGTTTGTCTAGCTTGTTCTTAAAATGCCCCAGTGACAAAGATTCCACCACCTCCCTAAGTCCTCAGCGGGTAACAAGAACAATTTATCACCACCCTCTTTCTAACCACCATTGATATGTTGAAGACTGTTATCACATCCCCTCCTCTCTCAATCTTCTTTTCTCCAGACTAAACAAACCCAATTTTTTAATCCCCCCCCCCCCCGGGTCATGTTTTCTAGACCTTTCATCATTTTTGTTGCCCTCCTCTGGAATTTCTCTCATTTGTCTATGCCCTTTCCAAAGCACAGTGCCCAGGACTGGACCTCATACTACAGCTGAGGCCTTATCAGTGCTGACTTTACAGAAGGAATGAACTCCTCCATCTTGCTGACAATACTTGTGCTAATACAGCCCAGAATATTTGCTTTTACTGCACCAGAATTACCTTGCTGACTCATATCTGGCTTGTGATCCACTATAACCAGATCTTTTTTCTGCAGTACCCCTTCTTAGGTGGTTATTTCCCATTTTGTATTTGTGCAATTAATTATTTCTTCCAAAATATGGTACTTTACCTTTGGCCTTAGTGAATTTCATCTGATTTATTTCAGACCATTGGTCTCATTTGTCAAAATCATTTTGAATTATAATCCCGCAATTCAGCCCAGCTTTGTAGCATTCACAAACCTTAAGCATATTCTCTGTGCCATTACCCAAAACATTTCTAAGGCTATTGAACAGAAGCCCATGGACAGATCTGTGCAGCACCCTACTCGATTGCCCCATCCAGCTTGACCATTGATACCTAGTCTCTGAATATCATTTTCCAACCAGTTGTACACCCACCTTACTTTAGGTTTGTCTATAACCTTGGCTGTATTTCCCTCGTTTACTTATATGAGACGGCATCAAAAACCTCACTACAGCAGGCTTTAACAAATAATGTTTCTGGTCACCATGGTGACCAGTTTTAGCAGCCTGTTACCTAGCTACACTACAAAAACGTAATGAAGACGACCCTCCGGTGACCAAAAGTAAAACTGCTGCTTCCTAGCTGTGAGCCAATTTTGTCCACACATGTACAAAAGTCAAGATGTAGGACATCCACCGCTTCTCTCCTCTCATCCACAAGGCTTTTTACTCCATGCAAGAAGGATATTCTCTATATGTGAATCCCCAGAGCTGGGAGCAATGGGAATTTATGTCCCTTCTCCAAACAGCCTCACCCTGCCCTCTCCATGAGGAAGGTGCCAGTGAGGGTGTCTGTTTTACCCTGTGGACAGCAGTAGGGCAGGAGCATCGCTGCCCCAGGGAACGACCCGGGGCACCGGCCCAGGCCCCACCCCCTGGTTGAAGGTCACGCCCCCTGGTCACAGGTCATGCCCCCTGCTGAGGACGGGGCCAGGAGCGGCCGCCGCGGGCAGCTGGGCCCCAGATCCCTGGCTGGGGACAGGGCTGGGAGTGGCAGCCGCGGCCATGGGCGGCTGGGCCCCGGATCCCTGGCTGGGGACAGGGACAGGGCCAGAGCAGCTGCCACTGCCACGGGCAGCTGAACCCCAGATCCCTGGCCCAATGGGGCAGGAGACCGGGAGAGGTGGGGCCCCGCAGGACCCAGGGCACTGGCACTGGGATTCGGGACAAAGGCCGCATGTGCCCGACACCAGCGACACCCCTGCAGTAGGGACTAGACTCAGATTTCTGAAGAATGTCACACAGGGGCCCTAGAATGGCTGCCAGATGGGAGCTTTCAGTCACCACTGAGCCACTTCGGAAATAGAGCCTTAGATAAAAAAGACCCAGCTAGCCCATTTCCCAAACCTTAGAGCCAAACACAACAGAACAGCTTCACTGGTACCAGATGATTCCTTTGGCACTGCACATGGGAGAAGAGATGAGGCAAAGGAAAGAGGGCTCCAAGAAGAGAAAGAGGCTCATGTATTCTGGAGCACTTTGTGACAAGAGTTCCTACCACACCAAGAGTCTCCCGCGATTAGAGTGACAAGACCACCTCAGGAGCCTTTCTAACACATCAGGCTGCAGAAGCGTGACGTACAGCAAAATGTTTCTGTTCCTGAACGCCAGCACTACGGATGCGACACCCTGTAAATCCAACAGAGAGGGACCTCGGGGACGCTTACAATGTTGTCGTGAAGCGTAACAAATTAACAGTCAAGCTGAAACAGAAACTCTTTAATATGAGCTCTTTAAATTAACTCCCCCTCCACCCCCTGTTCCTCACATCAAACGCAGTGGGACACTCCATTGCCCATAACGAGCCATCATTTGTGTTTCAATTACACCAGCATCCAGAGTGAGGCAGCCTCTGCTCACAACCAGGCAATGAAAATTGGCTGGATCCACCACTTTTCTTTACCATGAAACTGTTACCAAGTGAATTTAAGAGCTGGTGAAAGGCTCCAACCTGGCATTCCCCAAACATGGGGAGCACTTAATTTATGCCCAAGACAGGTAAAGCAAACTACTCCTCTCCCTGCAGATCCTACACTGTCTGCATCAGTGTGCTTAGCTGGGGGAATCCTCCAGATGAGAAAACAAGATTTAGTCTTCTTGGGCCTTATTTGTCAAAGTATTTAGGAGGCCAACTCTCATCTGTGCCTACAGCCATTTGGCCTTTGCAAGGCTACCAACACTGGAGCAGATGGTGGTGTGGAACCATCCTGCATTCATTTCACCAGTGGGCAACCAAACAGCCTCAGGTAGGTATGAATTCCAGTCACTGTTGACCCTGCCAGTGACCCAGAGATAAAAGGCCACCCTTCATCCCACCGTCCCCCTGAGCCAGCCAATCCTCACCCCTTAGCGTTTTGCAATCAAGTTTAAAAGTTGCTTTGGAATTTCTCTTCATTTGAATTCACAACTAAAAACCCAGCAGGCTCAAATCTCACACAGCGCTACAGCAATTGGCTCCCCGGGTTCCCGCTAACTCAAACAGACCTACCTGAGGATCCGCATTTCTGATGTGTCCTTGTCACAGTCAGGGTGTGAGAGATGGAAAGCTCTCCTAGGCTAGTTCCATCTTGCCCAGATCTAGCATTCAGCATCCAAAACAAGGCATGTCAGGTCTCATTTAAATGACCTCCCCCCCAGCCCAGGGTACAGGGAGGTTTGGCTACAGGGAATCATCAACATGTCAGGACTCTCAACTCTCCACAGATTCAGATGCTAGGAAGTTCCAGATAGGTAGCGTGTTAGTCTAGTTCTGCAAAACAAACAAGGAGTCTTGTGGCACCTTGAATGGCTAACATTTATTTATTGCATGAGCTTTCATGAAAGAGATCCCACTTGAAAGTGTCTAATGAAGTGGGATCCCTCCCATGAAAGCTCAGGCGATAAATAAATGTATTAAGTCTTTAAAAATGCTAGGAAAGTTTCCTTGGATTTGCATCATACATCTTTCTGCACCCATGCAAGGTCTTGTTTGCTTTGCATGATCCTAGGGGGTACTTTTTGTAAGACATGGCTTTGTTCTAGTCCCTCTGCTAATTTCTTTTTCCCCCTCTCCTCCCTGCTGGGCTCTGCTTCAGAAATAGCTGCATTTCACTGAACAAGAGATGCACCTAGCAATCATCACACTCAATGCTAACCAACAGCTTCGAGGGACATGACCACCCAACCCAAGACACAAAAAACACAAGGCACTAGAGCAAAACTAAAACTGTGACTGGACAGATCAAAAACAAGTCAGACTGTCAGAGAGTCTTACGCAAGACTCACCCTCACAGATGCTTTACTTCAATAAAACGTGCAAAGCTGCAGCTGGTTGTGAACAAATGTCGAAGCAGTGACCATCAACTAGACTGGGAGAGACAGTTCTCAGCTACAGAGAAGTGACAGTGCAGCCAGCAAAACAGAGAAATACTGAGACAGAGAGACTTCCCAGGGCAATGTCTGAAAAAAGAGGAAGACCCAGAGAAATTTCCTCAAACCATCAGGAATACAAATCCTTTCCTCCCAAAGCCAGCACAGCTTCCCACCAGCCCAGGAGCAAACTGCAATGGCAAACTGGCACGGAAGCCCTAACCCAGGGTGACACTCCCTCCTGGGCAGATGGACTCTGCCTTGACAACGGACTTGACAGCAAGTCCCTTTTACACGCTGGCAACGCTCTGTAGAGCTTGTCATGCCAATAACGCCCCACTGATTTGAAAAACGGACAGCTTGGCGGGCGCCCCCCCTTCTGCCCAGCAGCTCTCCTCCCCTCCCCTGCCTCCGCTGCCATGCAATGGCCAGCTCGCTGCTGAGTGGAGGTAGTGCCACATGACCAGCAGCCCCCCACTTCTCTCCCCATCACCTCTTCTTCTGCTGCTGCGTTAGAAACAGTACTGCTTATTAGTGGATGATGAAGGGCTGAGCCAGTAGATGTGAGGGGGTGGAGGACAGGGAGTCACAGATTCTGTAATGAACTGCCCCAACTGGATGGACTCGAACTATTCAGTTATGCTCCCTAGCCCCTGCACGGCTAGGAGCTGATGGAGAGTCTCCTTTCACTGAAGTGCTAGAGGTCTGAGCTTCTGGATCAGGAAGAATTATGGGGACATCTACACAGCACTCGCCTGGCACCCCTACGCACGCCCATACCAGCTTGGATGGACTCGTTCGCTGCAAATAATGGAGTCACTGTGGCAGCCCAGGCTAGCTGCCTGAGCATATAACCAGGGGGCCAGGATCATCCTTTATGCCATCACAACACCACAAGTTGTAGCAATCGGCTCTGCTGACGCATGCTACCATCACCCCTTGTGGCTGTCACCTCACTGGCCACCAAGGGTTCAATGCAGGAGCCCCTAACACTCGACGCCCAATTGCAGAGATTCAGGAACCGACTCAGAGGCACTGGGCAAGTTCCCAGTGGCTAACAGCCTCAGGTGGAGCTGCGGGAGACCCATAAGCCCAATGTGTCTCAGGGTACAGACCCCAAAACAAGTGGTCACCTCTGCATGGTTTGTTACTCTGAAAGGCTAGGTAAATTTGGCGAGTAAGGCAACATCTTTATTGGGTCACCTTCTGTCAGTCCAAGTGACCTGGACCAGACATGCCTACAACAGTTCTGCATACAAACACCGGCCAGGCCAACAGACAGGCCAGGTCTACATCTGGCTCTGACGACTCAGGGCAGGTCAACAGGGACCAGCAGGTGAGGCCATGCCCAGGTGCTGACATTACAGACTGAATCTTTGCTCCCTATTGCTCCCTACTTCTTTCTCCCCAGTCAAACTCTCAGCACTTGCTGAATAAAACCCTCCTGCAGCTCCATCTCCCCAGGAGCACACCCATGGATGTGCTTCCCAATTCCACCGGCGTTCAGCTGCGTGACAGGGGATGTCATTTTGCTGACTGTCGCGGCAGATT
Source organism: Podocnemis expansa (assembly GCA_007922195.1). Taxonomy (NCBI): domain Eukaryota; kingdom Metazoa; phylum Chordata; order Testudines; family Podocnemididae; genus Podocnemis; species Podocnemis expansa. The sequence continues at coordinate 896,596 of ML682121.1, read as the reverse complement.
GGATTGGAGCAGACGCTCTAAGCGGAGCTGGCTTGGTGCACGTTACATTAGGCAGCGATGATCACTGGAACGTAAGAAAGCTAGCGTGAGCTCTGAAGAGCTACCGCTGGAAATCCGGATGGGTTACTGTGGTAACACAGTAAAGGGAAACAATCGGGGGGGGGGGGGGGAGGCTTGCAGACCTGGTTAAGATAAACATCTACAGCTCAGGGTTTTAAATGATAAGTCTGAAGAAAGGACTGATTGAAAAGACAGAATAGAGCGGGGGTCTGAGACTGAGAGACGGAGCTTTTCACCCCTACCCTGGCAGTAATAGCACTGCTCAACAAGTGGGGACCAGCTGGTTCATGGGGAGGCAGGAAATGGGGTTCAGAATCTTTTACCCCTAGACACGAGTTCTGATCCAGCCTCAGACTGGAGCACTGACTGGCTCTTGGGGAGCAAAAATGGGATATAAGGTTCTCACCTCTAGTATTTTGGTTTGGATCCAGCCCTGGCTGGCATTAGAGAATGGGATTGGGGCCTTTCACCCCTAGAGCAGTGGCTGCAATCAGAGATGTCTGGCTAGGTTGGAGAGCACGATAACAAGCCTTCCCCATCTACAACAGCAGTTCCAAGCACAGGTGACGAGCAACTGTTGATGGTGGCGGTGGGGGGGGGGTAATTTTGAACCCTCTTCCCACAAAAAAAGAAATCAAGATAGAATTAGAAATTTCATGGGCCACGTGACTCCAATGTTGCTTCTGGTTCTAAGCAAGCCCCAGGTTCACAGCTTTTCTTTTATCAAAAAACGCCTTAGCCAGGAGGCCACAGCAGCAATACTGGGTTTGATTTAACAAGGAGAGGCCAACACTGGACACGTTCCTGTCTGGTATAATTCCCTACACTCACAGTTCCAGCCATGGGATGTGCTTATGTAGAAAAGACCCAGCTCACTGCATGCCTTTTAGCCAGCACTCAAGCGGCCAAGCAGTGACACCTCAGCACTAGGACCAAAGAGACCTGGCTTCCATTCTCATACCACTCCCAGAGGTTTACTGTATAGCCTCCAGTGAGTTACTCTTAAGCCTCTGTTCCCATCTCACCCTTTGTCTGTCTGGGGTGTTAGCTCTGTGACAGGGACTATTGCACCTGGAATCATAACAGACTTGCTGTGAGCAGTTAAGACCAGTGCTTTTCTACCTTTTTTCAATCGTGGAGCCCTATGCTCTTTTAAATGGAGTGCATACCCCCTTTGGAAATAATGGACATAGTCCACAGAACCCAGGGGTTCCCAGATCACAGCCTCTAGCTCTGAGAGGCACCACAGTGCTGGGTTTAGCACAATCAAGGCCCTCAAAGTGCCCAAGGGTTTAGAGAGAGGTTCAGGAACAGCCTCCCCATAGCAACAGCAGGCAAATAACTTGACTAGTCTGAAGATAAGGTTAAACAGGACGATATGATGGGGGACCTGGGATAACAGGGGACTAGACTCCACCACCCAGGACGACCTTGCCATGCTATGTCCTCTAACTCTCCCACTGGTGGAGTGGCAAGCCAGAACACCAGAGTGGGGGTTTAAGGGCCTGCAGCTCTCTCTGAAGTCAGCTCAGCACATGGGACTCAGCCTGAGAGCCTAATGTAGACAAGGCCCAAGAGCCTGTGGTCTGACTGAATGTCTAGCTATCCAACATGGCCTTTGGTACCTGTGAAAGCCCCATCTACCTAGAGAAATTTGTCAACATAATTAATATATGTCAGCTTTCAGCCACTGCCATGAATCTCCCGCCCACACTCCTATCCTGGGGTCTGCCGAGTCCTTATTAGAAGGGCAGCTGGGGGAAGCTGAGGGAGCCCACAAGCTCCCTGTGAGCTGTCCCTCTACCTGTTGATCCTAGCCAGGGCGAAGGGACTTCCCACTCCCAGGCTGGGAGCCGGCTGCAGCCCCCTGTGGTTTCCTACTCCCAGCACGCAGCCAGGAGCTGGGAGCCAGCTGTCTCCACCTGAGCTACCAACAGGGCTGCTGCTGCCTGCGCCCATCCTCACAGCCAGGTGGAAGCCACACCTGGCTTGCCGGAGTCAGGGTAACACAGCCGGCTGCAGCCACCCATGCCACCGTTTGCAGCTGGGCAAAGCTGCCTGTGGCTTGCTGGTGGCCCAGGCTTCCAGTGAGGCTGCACCCAGGTGGCTCCCACCAAGCTGCAGCCTCCCTCCCTCTCTCCACACTCGCCCCCCAGCTGGCTGTCCCAGGCTCACAGCCAGGCAGCAGCTCCCTGTGGCTTCTGGAGTCAGGTCCAGCCCTCTCCAACTTACCTGTTAATTTTACTGCTTTCACAGAGACGTGAAATGACAATCATGACAGCTCCTCCACACTCAAAGGGGACACGGGGCCTACACTGACACTGGCGCTTTAGCTCCACCAGCAAACGCCCTACGCCTCTCCTCCAGGTGGTTTTATTTTGGTGACAAAACGAGGCAGTTTTGTCAGAAGAGAGGCAATTGTGCGTGCACCAGGAATGTTTTGTTGACACAAGTCAAAACTTCCTTGCGTAGACAAGGCCTAAGACACAAAGGCTATGTCTACATCAGCCAAACTTAGTTCAGACTTGTTAGTCTTAACTAAGAAGTTTGAGCTTAGTTCAAACTAACCTGAGGTTAGTTCAAATTAACCTCACGCTTCTAAATTCGAACTAACCATGCGTTCTAGTTTGAATTAATGCTTAGTTTGAACTAGAATGCATGGTTCATTCAAACTAACCAGCTTACTTTGGACTTAAGTCCAAACTAAGCACTAGTCCAAACAAGGTGTTCCTTAGTTTGAACTAAGAAATTTCTTAGTTTGAACTAGAGAAAGCCTACTGTGGCCATGGGCTAAATTAGTTCAGACTAAGCCTCCTTAGTCCAAACTAACTAGCCACTGTAAATACAGCCAAAGAGAAAGTGCAGGATTTTCAGAGATGCCGAGCACTGGCTCCCTGGAAATCCACAGAGTGCCATGGCACTTGGTGAGTTGGACCATCATCTCAGTGGGCAGCACTAGTGAAAGTTTTAGGGAAATACCAGTCTCCTCTGGGGTGGGGGATGGCAGGCCCGGTTCACTGTCTGATACCAAGGAGGATCTCTGCACAGCGCTTTTGCGCTGCTTTTTGTCACCAGACATGCCACGACGGCGAGCACTCATCATTCACCAAGGGGCTGTGGAAAAAAAAAAAACAAAAAAAACTGCAGTTAGGAACCATCCTGTGTAAGAGGAAGAAAGAACAGCCCAGAAGAGCAAACAGAGACACTCATGGCCCCAGGTTCCAGCCCCTGTTCTAGGAGGGGAGTGGGGTCTAGTGTTTTAGAGCGGGAGACTGTGTCTTTATTCTAACAAGGAGCCCTGTGGCACTTTTAAAGACCAACAAATTTATTTATCACATGAGCTTCCATGGGAGAAAAATCACACTTCAGTCCTTAAAGACAGAGACCTACAGAAGCAGCCAATGAAGTGGGATTTTCTCCCATAAAAGCTCACATGATAAATAAATTTGCTAGTCTTTAAAAGTGTCACAGAGTTCCTTGTTTCTTTTGTTGAACTAGACCAGGTGTGGCCAAACTGTAGCCCAGGAGCCACAAGTGGCTCTTGAATAAAAAAGTGTGGCTCGCGGAAGAACATCAGCAACTCAATTTAGTAGTTAAAAATACATGACTATATGCCTCAGTGAGTTCTTGAAGGTTTAATAACCAGCTTGTGTAGCTCTTGAGTTGCATAAGTTTGGCCACCCCTGAACTAGACTACCATGGCTGCCCCCTTTGGAACTTGTCTTTATTCTGTTATCCTGCACAGCTCCTTTCCTCAAGAGGAAAGCAGATATAAAGTGCTCCAGTTAGCTTCAGGTGCAGCTCCCACCCTTTTTGCCAGGGGGAATAGCCCAGAGCAATGAGAACTGGGAGTTTTGTTCCTGTCCCTATGACTATCCAACGGCACCTGGCCAGCCCCTTTCCTGCCCGCAGCTCCCTGTCTGCACCCTTCCCAGCTTCTCTCTGGACCCCCTCACTCTTCTCCTCCAAGCCATTTGTCTCTTCCCAGGAAAATGCTCCCTGCCCTGCTCCTCCAACCACCCCCACACACCTGCCTCCTCCCTCAACCCATCCCCACGTCCCACCCCAGCCTCCCACTGCCCTCTCCCCACCAAACACTGGCCGCAGACCCTTTTACTTGCTCCTTAACTCCTGCCCCCTCTCATTAGCTCTTGTCCTCCCTGTCTCATACCTGCCCCCATCCCCTCTTCCTCCTCACCTCACACCTGCCCCCCACACCACCCCTTCGCCCACCTGCCCCTCCCCCACCCCCCTCACTCACCTGCCCCTCCCCCACCTCTTCCCCACCCCCTCAC
>ML682121.1:852209-892231 GCA_007922195.1 Podocnemis expansa | reverse complement strand
CCCCTCCCCCCCACTTCCCCTTCTCTCACCTTCCCCTGCCCCCCCCACCTGCTGCCCCACACGCTCCGCTCCAACCCAACTAGCCGCCCCTGCGCGGCCCCGCCCCGCTGCGTCTCCCAGGCAACCAAGCAACGGACACCGCGAGGAAGGGCGCGCGCCGCTGTGAGCGCCGGTTGGTGCGAGGGGCGGGGGAGGAGCGCGAGCCTGCGGGGAGCCAATGAGGAGCAGGGAGAGGCAGGGGCGCGCCGCTTTGAGTGACAGCCCGTGAGGGGAGGTGGAGCAGAGATTGGGCGGGGACCAGCGCTGTCAATCCTACTCAGACGGCGCCTGATTGGAGGACCAGGAGGAGAGTGGCGGGAGCGGAAGGGATGGGCGGGACTGGGAAGGACTGTCAGTCTTGCCCACAGAGGCAGCTGATTGGAGGACTGGGGCAAAGGGGTGGGAAGAAGGTGAAGGTCTTCCCAAATTCTCTGAGGGAGGGAAGGGTTCGTGACCCCCCACCAAAGCCTAGATGGCGGGGTTAGGCAGGCCCCAGGAGAGGGTGCCTGTCAGAGCTTAGCATCACTCCCAGAATGCATTGTGTCTACCCAAGAAGAGGAGAGGCCCCAAAATGCATTGCTGTACCCCAATATGAGAGGAGGTCCCAGAATGCATTGCGGTACTCCAATATGAGCAGAGGTCCCAGGATGCATTGCGGTACACCCATATGAGTGGAGGTCCCAGAATACATTGCTTTAGCCCAATACGAGCAAAGGTCCCGGAATGCATTGTGTCTACCCAAGACGAGGAGACGCCCCAAAATGCATTGCTGTACCCCAATATGAGAGGAGGTCCCAGAATGCATTGCAGTACTCCAATACGAGCAGAGGTCCCAGAATGTATTGTGTCTACCCAAGAAGAGGAGAGGTCTCAGAACGCATTACTGTACCCCAATATAAGCAAAGGTCCCAGAATGCATTGCGGTACACCCATATGAGTGGAGGTCTCAGAATGCATTGCGGTACACCCATATGAGTGGAGGTCCCAGAATGCATTGCTTTACCCCAATATGAGCAAAAGTCCCAGAATGCATTGTGTCTACCCAAGAAGAGGAGAGGCCCTTGAACGCATTACTGTACCCCAATATGAGCAGAGGTCCCAAAATGCATTGCTCTCTAGCAGCAGGCAGGCAGCTCCCCCCCCCCCCCGGACATGGAGTCTGAGGGTGTTGTAGAACAAGGATGGATGGGGGGGGGTCTCAGGTTGCTGGAGGAGGCAGCCCTAGGGTGTTACTGGAATGGCAGATTATGGACCCTCCCTGCCCCGCCAGCACCCAAACCCCACGATTCTCCTCCCACCCCATGGCAGGGCTGACCTCACCACCAGTGGCCAATGGGGCCAGAGAACGGCTCCTGCGCGGAAGAGGTCACTGTGACATCATCCGTTTATTTACAGTTTGCAGTAGCCAGTAGCCAGCGTCAGTGAAAGCACCCTGGTCGACAAGCCCCCTCCCCGTGTTTGCACAGTGAGCACAGCTGGGTGGTGTGTGCAGCAAGCGGGGGGTCCTGAGTCAGCGTCCCCTCGTGGGCAAAGGCCTCCTGCCTCATTCCCTGGGCCATGGCTGCCCACGTACCCCAACCCCCTGGCCTGCCCGAGCTGCTGAAACCCAGCACCAGGTACTTCTCTGGGCTGCAGGAGTCCCTCTTCAGCAACATCACGGCCTGCCGCGCCCTGACCCGCTGCTTGCGCACCTCCTATGGCCCGCTGGGCCAGAACAAGCTGCTGCTAAACCACCTGGGCAAGACCTTCTGCACTGCCCATGCCGGCACCATCCTGCGGGAGCTGGAGCTGGAGAACCCAGTGGCACGGCTGCTGCGCACCGCCAGCGAGGCCCAGGAGGAGGAGACGGGAGATGGTGCCAATGCCGTGGTACTGCTGGCTGGTGCACTACTGGACAATGCGGAGAAGCTGCTCCGCGTTGGCCTGCCCACCACCACCATCCAGGATGGCTATGAAGCAGCCTGCAAGGAAGCCCTGCGGCTGCTGCCCAGCCTGGCATGTCACACGTTGGCAAATCTCCGGGATGTGGATGGAGTGGCACAGGCTTTGCGTGCCGCTGTGGGCAGCCAGCTCTTCGACTACCAGGATTTCCTCACCACACTGGTGGCCCAGTGCTGTGTGGCTGTGCTGAGCCCAGACGGCACCTTCGACCTTGATAACGTGCGGCTCTGCAAAGTTCCTGGGGGCAGTGTCACCGATTCCTGCCTGCTGCCTGGCATGGTCTTCTGCACTGAAGCTGAGAGCCGAGTGTGCCAGGCACAGGAGGCCCGGATCGCTGTCTACTGCTGCCCTTTTGGCCCAGCGAGCACAGTGGAGAAGGGCACAGTGCTGTTCCAGGGGCCAGAGGAGATGCGGGCCTACCACAGCACCGAGGAGGAGTTTCTGAAGCAGCGCATCCAGTCCATTGCCAGCGAGGGAGCCAGTGTGGTGGTGGTGGGTGGGCGGGTGGACCCACTGGCTCTGCACTATGCTGACCAGCTGGGGTTGATGGTGCTGCGGCTCACCTCCCGGATAGAGTTGCAGCGGCTGTGCCGCGCTGTGGGTGCTGCCCCGCTCACCAGCCTGGGCCCCCCATCGCCCATGGCACTGGGGCACTGCCGGCACGTCTACCTGAGCGAGATTGGCAGCACGGCTGTGGTGGTATTCCGCCAGGACGGCACCACCTGCCCCGTGGTCACCATTGTGCTGCGTGGTGCCACCGAAGAGCTACTCTGCAACCTGGAGGAGGCGGTGAAGGACGGCCTCAGTGTGTATAAGGCCCTGGGGAGTGACCAGCGGCTGCTGCCAGGGGCAGGGGCCACTGAGATGGCCCTGGCCGTGCGGCTAGAGACACTGGGCACCTACACCCCTGGCCCAGAGCAGCACGGGATCCTGGAGTTTGCACAGGCTTTGAAAAGTCTGCCAGCGGCACTGGCCAAGAATGCAGGGTTGCCAGTCAACGAGACCATGGCGTCGCTGGAGGTCCTTCACCAGCTGGGCATGCCTACCGCTGGCATCCGACTAGGACAGGAGGGGGCTGAGACCATAGATACGGCCCAGGAGGGTGTGCTGGACGCCTTGCTGGTCAAGGAGCGGGCCATCCGCCTGGCCACCCACACAGCCACCACCTTGCTGGGCATCAGCCACATCCTTGTGGCCAAGAAGAGCGGGGGGCCCAAGGTCAGGGGGGAAAACCCCAACTGGGACATGGAGCCTGACACCCTCGAGTGAGGTCTCTGTCCCTGCCTGGAGAGTCTCTCATAGCCCCGTCGGTCTGAGCCACTGCCTTCCCTCCAGCCCCTGCCCCTGAGATCCACTCTTTAACACCCCAATAAACAGCTTTTTACCACTGCACATAGACTCTGCTGTCACTCCATCCCTGAGACCCCCGGGGAACAGCTCAGCTCGGGGTGTCTAGAAGGGACTGTGTGGGGAGTGGTGATGGTGTGCAAGGAGGTTAGACAGACAGATGGCTGGCCAAGTCTGGGTGAAGAGATGTGGGCATGTGGGGGATAGCTAGGTAGAGGGGTTCACAGAGAGAACAGCTAGAAAGTGGGGTGTGTTTGGGGAGAAAGACACCTCTCTGCCCTGCCAGTATTGCCTTGACTGCTTAGCATCCAAAGGCTTCAGCCCCACTACACAGACCCACCTGAGATGGGAACACCTCTCACAGTGGGCGCTCCTCAATGCCCCCCAACCAAGAGCGTGCTTCCTCATAGTGCTGGGGTTCAGTTCCACACAGAGCAAGAGCCAGGTCCTGTCCAAAAGAGCAGAGTGGGATGGACCTTGCCTTGGGAGGGTTAGACTCCCTGTGTCTGAGCCTGCTTCACGCTAGATCACCTCGTTGGGCTCATGGGTTCACATCCCCTCCTGGGGGCCCACATCCCTGATGCCCGGAGTCCTGGTCCCTGATATTTGAGAGACTGTTGGCTGCCAAATCCACAATGCCAATCCACCCCCATCCCCAGTAGGATCCTGATACCCTCCTTCTGGCACAAGCGCTCCTCTTCCCAAAATCCTAGCACAATGCCAAGGAGCCAGGCCAGGCAAGAACGCCAGGTCAGGAGTCTTTAGCCAATGGCCCAGGGACACCCTCCAAGCTGCAGCACCCTCTGCACTCACCTCTTGCAGGGACTGGGGGAATCTCTGGGCCAAGCTGTCAGAGAAGAGTGCCCCAGCTAAGCTCCACCGCTGCTCCCTATTGCTGCACAGTCAGCCAAACACAGGCACCTTGCTCCATCTCTGATTTCCAGTCCCAGTGACTCTGCTCAGGCTTCCTGCAGCAGCTGGTCCTGCGCCCAGGGAAGGGAGATACTCTGATCACTTGCAGGTAGTGCAGGGAGCCAGCAACCCTGGCCACTCCACCAGGCCAAGAGCTCCACACAGGTTGGCAGTCACAGATCCAGCTACCTGGAGTCTAAGTGTCTGCATCCAAAGAGGGAGGCTGTCCCCACGCATGCATCCCAGCCCCCCCATTGCTTCAGCCAGTGCACTTTATTCACCCCACTTCCACACTTGGAGCAGAACAGGCTCCATTTGAGAGTTGGGGAAACAGGCACAGACAGTGTTAGGAGAGAAACCTGGCATCCTGGCTCCAAGCTCTCCTGCTCTAACCACTAGCTCACACTCCCCTCCAAGTCAGGGAGAGAACCCAGGAGTCTTGGCTCCCATTCACAGGAAGCAGAAAAATCACAGGGGATGGATCACAGCTGCTGCCCCCCCCCCCCCCAAAAAGGGCCAAGATGTTGCCTCTGGCAATCTCAGCCTTGCCCAACCCCTTCCACCCTCCTAGCAAAGAGGCTTAAACTCACCACATCTCTCAGCCATGGCCCCGGAGCCAGCCCAGCTGTGGAGAGCAGGAGTGCAGCCCCACGCCACTGGGTGGCTCTCGCTTAGCCCTGCAGGAAAGCCACCATCACTTCACTTAATATATCCAAGCTGAGCTAGCCGGGTTGTGGGTCGGGAGTGAGGGGCACCGGCAGAGATGTGGGAGCGCAGGGCCAGGCTGACAGGGAGCTGGGGCCCAGATGTGGGGTGCACTTCCCCCATGACCTGCAATAACCTCAGGTGCTGATGGGGCGAGGGGAGGAGGTGCGGAGAGGAATCTCAATCGGAGCTAATTAAGCCCTTGATTGCATTTCCATGGCAAACAGCGCTAATGACATTTCCCTGCCGGGCCCAGCCCACCCGCACAGAGCCGGCTGCACCTCAGTGGGGGGCTGGGAGGGTGATATACCCCCCAGGGAAGCTATGTATGGGAGGAAGGATCCAGATGGAGCCACTGACACCCCTGCCTCCCCCAATCACACCCCCTCTCGTGCTCAGGAACAGGCCTGGAGCTGGGAGGCCAGGAAATGCAAGGTGGGGCAGCATGGAGCAGTAGGGGGTGCTCTCTCCACCCCGGTGGCACCAGCCCCATTGCCACAGGAGAGACTGGAACTGGGAACACCCCTGTCTGCCCTCAGCCCCTCCCCAGCCCCTTCAATCTCTGGGGTCCTCCTATCCTACGTCTTGCTGCTGTTCTGCACTTTTGGGGGTGTCCCCTTCTGCCCCTTCAAACCCACTCCCCCACCCATGAAAGGGGCGCTGGCAGGTCTTTGTAGCAATAGCTGCTGTAGCACAGGGGCAGAGGCAGGGGAGGCTGTGGGGTGATGATTTACCCCCCTGAGGCGGCAGGGGGCTGAGAACAGACCAGCAGAGCCAGGTGCCGATCCCAGAGACACCTTCTCCTCTGTGGGGCGGAGCTGGGGGGCATCTGCTTGCGGCTGAACATAGGGGAGGTGGGGCTCTGGGATTTGCGCCCAGCTCTGCTGGGCCATTCCCACCCCCCTGCTGCCTTGGGGGGGTGATGTGCCAGGTCAGGGAGGCAATGGTGGGGGGAACAGGAATCCCCCACCTCTTGGCTCAAACATAGAGGTCAGTGCCTTGGCTGCTGGTGCCCCTCACTCCCAGCCCACAGCCCCTCCTATCCCACTCCTGGGACCCCCCCAGGGTTGCCAGTGCCCCTCAGTCCCAACACACAGTCCCGCCAACCCAGCCCTGGGACCCCCAGCTCTGCCAACGCCCCTCATTCCGAACCCACAGCCCCTGGTATCTCGACTGTGGGCTCCCCGAATACCTCCAATGGCTCAGTCCATTCCCCATCGTTCACACGGGGCTTGGCTGGGGCCTGGAGCTAGTTGCTAGTCCGGGGAAGGGGACCTGGCTGCTGGTCTCTTTTGGGGGGCCAGTGGTCCCACTCCCTTCCCAAGGCTGGGGGGAACCCAGGAGTCCTGGCTCCCAGCACAGGTTGGCCTGGCAGCGGGTGTGGGGTTGGGCTGGGTCATTCTCTGATGTCCATTTGATTCATCCCCATTTTAATGAAGCCAGATTCCAGCCCCACACAGCCGTCGCCTGGGATCTCACCGCAATGGGGGGTGGCTAGACTCCCCCTCCTCCACCAGCCCCCCATCCCTCCCCTGGTTCTGTCTTGTTCACACTGTCTGGATTCTGCATCGCTTTGTGACACCTCTTCTGACGCCTTCAGAGACACCCCCCTCTTCCTCACTCCCCCCACTCTCCTCTTCCCAGTTCTTGCCTTCTCTGAGACTCTCTCATCTCTGGCACCCCCTGCAACCCCCAAACTACTCACCCTCTCCACCTCTCAGCAGCCCCCTCCGCATGCAGGCACTCCCTCTATGCCCCTCATGAGTCCTCTGCCAATCCCAGATACCAGACAGCCCAGCCAGTGCCCCCCACTCCTGATCCCCACCCCATTGCTCCCAACTCTGCAGGTGCCCCAAACTCCCAATCCACAGCCCCGCTAGCCAGACTCTGGGCTCCCCCAGGCTCTGCCTCTCCCACCCTGCCCCCCTCCTTCATAGCTGGGCAAGGAGTGTGGGAAGCCAGCGACATTTGCAGACAGACAGACACACATACACACACAGCCCGCAAGTGATTGATGGGATTTTAAATTAAAACTCGATATTTTCTCTCCTCTATTAAACGTCTGTTTCTAGGGACCCCCCCCACTGATCCATTGCTGCCCCAGCCCAACGGAGACGGGCCTGGCCGCTCTCCCTGTTTGCTGATCGCACAGCTGGGGCTGGAGACGCCCCATCCCATCGATCATCAGAGGCGGGAAACAGGCACTGGCTGCAGAACATGGGCCTGACCCATCTAGCAGATGCTGGCCCCAATACAGCCCAAGGATGAGGGGCAATAGTTGGCTCCGGGGGGCAGGGAGGGGGTGACCGCTCCCCTCTAGGGGGCCACAGCCCCAATCCCCAACAGGAGCTGCTGAGTAGGGCTGAGGGATGGTGGGGAATGGTGGGGGAACGGGAAAGCAGTTCAAGGGATCAGTGGGTTGGGGGTGGGCCCAGCTGCAAGGGATGGGGATGTATGCCAGGGTGCACGGAGGGGCCCCCAGACTCCTGAACTCAGCCTGATGCTGTGTGGAAACAAGAGCCACCAACTCCTGGAGCTGGGAACTGCCCCCCACCCTCTTAACCTTGTGACCCCATCCACACCCCTGAATCCCATCCAGCCCCAACTCTGCTTGCACCCCAACGCCAGCCAGCCCTCCCTGGTCCCCTGAATTCACGTCCCCCTCCTGGAGCTTGGGAGAGAAGCCGGGAACGCTGGCTCCCAGCCCCTGCCCGGCTGGTGGGGAGGGCAGGGCCGTGGGGAGAGCAGGTGGGGGCCATGGAGAAGTCACCCCCCCCACCAATCCTCATGCCCATGGCACCTTCTCCAGCATTTGCCTGTGTTGCCCCTCACCGGGTTTCCGTAGTTACTGTTGCCAAGTCAGCCAGCCCGGTCACCAAGTAACTCTGGGGCTGGGGATCTGTGGCGGCACTGGGTTGCCCGGACTCGGCCCCCCCTCAGCCACCCCCTTGCCTCTGCCCTCACCTCCCTTCTCACCCCAGCTTTCCACCACCCTCCACTGCTCTGCGCCCAGTGGTGAAGCATGTGGGACCCAGGAGTCCGGGCTCCCAGCCGCACAGCCCTAACCCATTAGGCCTCACTCCCCCCAAGAACAGGAGAGAGAACCCAGGAGTCCTGGCTCCCTAACCCCATCACAGTGCCACTGAGGGGTGCAGAATTAACTCGCAGGTGCCCCCATGACCCACTAGGGGGCAGCATGTCCCTAGGACTCTGCCCCTCCCCCACATTTGTGCAAGGGGGGCATGCAGGAATTAGACTGGGGGGTCCTGGCCAAGACCCTCTGGCACAGGGGAGACCAGCCGTCTCTGCTCCCCACTCTGTGTGTGTGGGGGGGGATAGACGGGCAGGAGCCTGTCAGGCCGTGCGGGGGATAGACGAGGGAGTGAAGTGGGGGGGGGGCCATGATTGATGGGGGCCTTTGAGCCCATGGGCCCCACAGCAGCTGCTGCCTGTCACAGTGAAGCAACCCCGTCGCTCACAGGGGCCCAGATGGGCAAGGGGGCAGGGGGAAGAGAGGCAATAGACAGGGGGCATAAGGGGATGGATAGACTCTGGGGGGCACACAGTGGCAGTGGGACTGGATATTTTTAACCCCCCATGGCTTGTCATCCTCTAGCAGCCAATGCTGGTCCCCAGCACCCCTCACCCTCCCACCAGAGGGACTAGAACCCAGGCATCCGGGCACCCAGCCCTCCGTCACCCCACTGACTGAGAGCTGGGAGCAGTTTGGCTATTCTCCAGGTGTCCTACCAGGGAGTCCTGGCGCTTAGCCCCTGCTCTAACCACTAGCCTCCGCCTCCTATCCCAGGGGCTGGGAGAGATGCAAGGAGTCCTGGCAGAGGGGGCTTGGAGAGGCTGTCCACAGACTGCTTTCCACAGCAGGAGAAAAACAAGACCTAATTGAGGCATGACCCCAGGTGACCCCCCCCCCCCACTGGCAGGCAGATCTGTCCTCGTTTCGCCGCCACAACGCACCACGTCACCCCTGGTGGGAGAAAAGGGAGTGAGGGAACATGTGATTTGGAACAGGGTGAGTGAAGTGGGGAGGTAGAGTGGTTAGAGCAGGAGGGATGGGATCTGGACTCCTGGGTTCTTTCTGTGACTGGAGGGAGTGGGGGCTAGTAGTTAGAGCTGGGGTCTGGGAGCCAGGACACCTGGGTCTTGTTCTATATTGCTCCCTTGGACATGGGTCCTGACCAAAAGCAGCAACCTTGAAAGGGGAAAATCCCTTCTCCTGCCCCGAAACTACCCATCCCCCCTCCCACGACAGCTTCTGCAGCTGGTTGCGCCTCCAGACACATCCAGCCGTGTGCGGGACTGTTATGGGAATGGATCTGACAGCAGCCGACATGGCCCCCACATCTCTCCCCCCTAGGGCAGCGTCTGTCCCGTGCAGCATGGATCTAATGAGCATCCAATGCCCCATTCCTGCCATCCCTCTAGGGGTGGGGGAGGATGTGTGGGGGGACGACAAAGGCCTGAATTTCCTGAGACGTAGGTCCTGCTGCTGCTCAACATTGTTCAGATCAGCTGGGAACAGTGAAGCACACCCCCCCCCCCACATCGCCATCACATCCCAGTCAACCATCGGGGTGACAAGGACTTGGGAGGTTATTTGGGGAAAAGGAGGAGACAAATGCCAGGCTGGGGCAACACGGGTTTCCCTTCTAGAGGTGAGATAGATACACAGATGGGGTGTATGGGGATAGACAGATGAGATTTGGAACTCAAAGCCCTGGAGAAAGTAAGGAATCAGAACTCAGCCCCTTATCCACCAGGCATGTCTGACCCCCACAGCTTCCCTCCCCTTGATGTGGGAAAGGCTTTTCCAAATCATTTTCAGCATCCACGCCAAACTTCTTCCGCTCTATCCAGCCTCACTACTCCACAGAAGATGGGAAATGCTGTCATCCAGCTGGGCCTGTCCTGGGCCAGTAGCACCAGCAGGACCCAATTGTCCCATGCCACCCAGCCTCCCAACGGTGGCCCTGGGAGAGGCATTGGCCCAGAGCTCCATGTTGCGATGTGAAAAGCCAGGTGCATTCATGCACTGCAGGGCAAGACCTCTCATCGCCATGAGATCCGAGAAAACCCTACTTCGGTTCAGCATCCAGCCCCGGGACCCTTGGGAAGGTTTTCCCAACGATGACACATTTCCCCCAACCAGTTAACAATTCATGCCTTATCCCCTGCGGGGTTTGTCTGGCTTCCCCATCTGGCCAGCATAGCTAGTTAGGCCTTCGACAGCTAAATCCAAGATCCCTCCTTGTGTTGGCGCTGATCACGTCAGCCCCTTCCTCTCTGGCTCCTGGAGTCTCTCACTCCTAACCTTCGTGAATCAGTTTCATGGCTTTTCTTTGAGCCCCCTCAGACTCATCGAGAGTCTCCTCCACAGCCAGCTCCAGCTTTCCAACAGTGGTCTTGCCACGCCTCCACCACATTTTTTCCAATGTCCTCGCCCCCCAGAAGACACGCTCCACTCTTGGCTAACTGGCTGCTTGCTTGCGTTCTAGATTAGGCTGTGCCGAAACACATTTCTTGTTTACAACCAGCCTCTCTCCATCACGCCATCCACTTCCGTATTAACCTCTCTCCCAAATTCTGCAACTCAGATTACGGCTTCTCTGCTCCCCCTGATGGAAGGGGGAAGTAGTTTACACCGGATTAAAAACACTCCAGCATCATTGCCCCGTGTTCTTCCTACAGACCGTTATTTGGCATTCCCATAAGATGAGGCCCGAGATGAAATTTCCTGTCTTCTCTAATATACTCTCCCCAATGCCCAGATTTACAACCTTCCACCCCCTTCCCTCAGTAGGGCATGAAGCTCCCTCCATGAACTCACAAGGAAAAGGGGGGGCGGAGGAAGAGACAGGCGCAAAATAACCAAAGGAGTCTGCACGGCTGCACAAGAACTTCTATAATGGACAAGATCGGACAGTATATTCCACCAACAAAGCTAAGAAATCCCCAGGTCAAAAAACGCCGGTAAAGCCTGCCCCACTTCCCATCCCCTTTGCCTTGGGGCCATTTCTGGCCTGAAACAGGAAGTCCCACCCAGCAGGTGTCTTTGCCCCGCCTCACTTCCGGTCAGGTGATATGTCACTTCCTGTGGTGGAACATTTGCTTCCAGCAGAAGGGGAGTGGATGAAAAATGACAAGTCCTGTCATTGTCCCGTCCCCCCCCATACCTCCACACCAGCCCTCCTGGGGCAAAAAATGTCTCTCTGATCCCGGGGGGGGGGGGGGGGGGGGGGGACAGTCGACAGCCATTTTGTTGAGCCACATTTTAAACTAGTTCAGTAGAAAAAGTCCCCAGCAGCCAAAGTGGTTGAAACCACCAAACTTGTCTCCCCCTGTCCCAAACAGGGGTTGGAGGGGATGTAATCGCCCCACCAAAAGAGAGGTAATTCCCTCCCCTGCTGCCATCCTACAATGTAACACAACCACTCCTGGCCTCCCCCCCAGACATGGGGTGGTCCCTCAAACAGAGGGAGTGGGGGCTCCACCATTGCGCCCCGAGAACGCAGCACTGGCCCACTCAGGGGGACGTGCGTGTCCATAACCGGGGTGGAGGGGGCCCGATGCCCCCTCATACTTTGTAGTAGATGTTGGCAGGGCTTTGGGGGGGCATCTCCTGGACGATGTAGACGGGGTGCCCGTAGTCCCCGCTCACCTTCTCATAGTGTGGGCAGAAGGCGCCATCTGAAGTCCGGAGGGGGACAATGATGTCACTGGGCTCCGACCCATTGTTGTTCCCCCCTCCTCCAGCACCCCCCCGCTTGGGGCTGCCCAAGGCACCCAGCGAGAGGGGTGGGTGGTGGCTCTCGCTGGCTTTAGCCCTCCGCCGGCGCCAGCAGACAGCCCCCGTCACTCCTGCCGCGACCAGGGCCACCACAGCAGCCCCCCCTGCTGCCCCAGCTACTACCGGCACGTTGGACTGGGGCAGGGGCCCATTTGCCCCCCCCGCCGGGCCTGTTGAGTTTCCAGCACCTGTGGGGGGAGAAAAAGAGACAGAGAGGGGGAAAGGAGGAAAACCCAGGCCCCAGCCTCCCCCTGTTGGAACCAGTAGACCCCACCCCCCGCACTGGGCAGAGAACCCAGGAATCCTGTCTTCCCCCTCATGGATGCTGGCAGCTGACGGTCTGGGCCCAGGGGGTTTCTGAGCCCTTCGTGCCTGTCAACGCTGGTTAACTAAGCTAATTGTCTCTCTGACGTGCCCCTCAGCCCAGGACACCTGGGTCCTTGGGAGCCGTTACTGTCATTAGCCTCAACCTCAGCAACTGGGGGCAGGGGGAGAGCAGAAAGGGGCATGACCATTAACTCCCTCCCAGCCGCTGGGGTCCCCTTATGGGTCCCAGAGTGGGAACAATAGGGGCAGCACCCTCTAGGGGGGAACAGACTCATGCCCCATTCCCCAGAGAAGGCCTATGCCCCACCCTGGGGCTGAAAGGGAGAGAATGCCTTCCAGAGGGGTACGGCCCAAAATCCTTGCCAGGGCCAGTGGCTTGTGACCCGGACTCCTGGGTTCTGTTCCGGGCACCTCTACCATCGCCAGTGACTTTGGCTGTTTCTTTGGGCCAGAGTCAGAGCACAGACACACTCTCCAGCCATAGGGCAGGGACCCCCAGCAGTGGATGTGGAGGTTGAGGAGCAGCTCTATACCTGTGCCACTCTCCTGGCTGGGGTCCGTCCCACCCGGTGTCCCTCGTGCCTTCTCGGATGCCGTCTCCAGCCCTGATTTCTGGGACTTGGAGCCTGTGCCAGGACCTGGAGGGGCAGAGACACATGTTGGGAGAGAGCCAGTGGTGCAGGTGCCACATAGATAACAGGTGTGTTGAAACATTCAGGTGCCCCAGTTATGCCCCCATCCACCTCATGCCCCCATTGTCTCCCTGTGTTGCAGTACCCAGCCCGCCCAGGAGGGGCCGTACCCACCATTGGAGTCTATGGGAGCCAGGAACCCCCTGCCACCCAACTCTGCAGGCCTGGTGACCCCCACTATGGACCCACAGCCCCTCCTAGCCCAGCCGTCGGCCCCCAGCCCTGCCAGGAGTGGATGGGGGGCAAGAGGTTTGAACTTAGGGATTCCCCCCACCCCAGGAGCGGCTGCCCCAGAGGCTGGGGGTCCTGTCCCCCATTTAGGAGCAAGGGTAAATGTCCCCAGGGGAGTTTCAGAGCTGGTTTTAGCAGCTGCCAATCACGGAGCCAGCTCCTCCCCCTCCAACACTCAATATCCCCCCCCCCCCACACACACACACCTTCAATCAGGCAGAGCTAATTAGCTCATTGGTGGCTCAGCAGGAATCAGCCAAATCAAGCCAGAGATGGGAGAAAGCCAGAGATGGATGTGCTCCCCAGCACCAGGAGCCCTTCCCCCATGTAACCACTAGCCCCCACTCCTCTCCTAGAGCTGGAGAGAGAACTCAAGGGTCTTGGATGCCAGGAGCACAATTCATGCTCCCTGCAGCCTGGTGCCCCCCAATTCTGCCCTGAGACCAGCCCTCTCCCATGCCCCCCACGAGTTCCCCCGTTTTGTGACTTACGCTGCCCCACTTTCAGGGCGACTCTCATGCCCTTGGCCAGGCAGGCGCCACCCTGGTGGTTCTCCAGCCCCTCCTTGGTGCCGTCCGACGTGGCTGTGGGAAGAGAGACGGGTCAGTGCTGTCAGCTGTGGGGGGGAGCCAAGCGCTGAGACAGCACAGATGGGAGGGCGACGCGCATGTGTGTCTGTATGTGTGTGAGATCTGAATCTGTGTGTGCTGCGCTGTGGGGTGTGATCTGCATGTGTGTGGCCCTGAACACATGTAATCACTGAATGTAAGCCGGTTGTTGTGGCACAAAGTCCCAGGACGGCCGTTAGACACACAGACACGTGTGCCCACACCAGTTCTGGGCCCTGAGGACTCTAGTCTAGGTCAGTGATATTCCAACTTTTTTCCTCAGGACCCAGTTGAAAAAAATAAATTCATGCCCATGACCCAACAATTACATCTCTGAGCAATGCATTCCAGTCGTTTGATGGCGGCAAGGGGGTGTGTGTGTGTGTGTGTGTGTGTGTTTGTATTGCCACCCAGCACCTAAGGGTCTGCAACCCAGAAGTGGGTCCTGACTCTCAGTTTTAAAACCACTGGTCTGGGTCACCACTGCAGTGCTCAGGAAGTTGTCCCCGGACTAGGAGCCTGCAGGCTCCAGCCCCCAATGAGACCCTAACTTTGCCCCAATGCCAGCATCCCCTCCTCCCCTCACAGGACCCAGGGGTCCTGGCTCCCATCCCCCCGTCCCCTTGCTCCAATTCACCAGTCCTCCTTCCTTGCCAGGGACAGACTTGGGATTAGACCCAGGACTCCTGGGTTCTCCCCCCGTCTCTGGGAGGGGAGTGGGGGTTAGTGGTTAGAGCAGGGGGCTGGGAATCCCTTGCGTGGTCAGTCCTGAGGTGGACGCAGACGTGATAGCTTGGACGCCAGGATCCCGGGGGGTGCAGTGGCAGCCGGCAGGTGCCGGGGGCACTGGCAGAGGCCGTCACATCGGGTTAGCCGTGCACGGCTGGGCCCTTTCACTGCTCTGCATGGGCTGTGGGGGAAGCTTAGAAAATGCAGCAGTCTGAGCTAGCCCCACCTCCCCAGGCAGCCCACCCCACAAATACCTCACAAAACCTGCCCCTCAGACTTCCCGACACTCTAGATGGCCACCCCCAATGCCCTGTCCCCCCAGAGATGGCCCACAGCCCCTCAGGGCAGACACGCTTCACATACATTTAGCCCTGATGGCCCACACCTGAAATTTAGACTTGACTGGGCCAGACCCTGACGCCCCCCAGTTCTGCCCCCCCCAGCCACTGACCCATGCCCCCTCCAGCCACAGACACTCATCCATTCCCCTTGGCTCTTAGCAAACACCCCCCCCAACAACTGGCCCCAGGAGTCCTGGTTAAAGATCTGTAACAAACATTCATGTATTAGATGCGCCCAGTTCTGGGGTGGGGTAGATGGCTATATGGGGACCTGGCCAGGTGGTTCCCAGTCCTGTCACTTCCTGTGACACTTGGCTCTGGACCTCCCGGCGCCTGAGTCCTTCTCTCCCGCCTGGCTGGGCAGAACGATCAGCTGACAAGAATCTGGGTCATTGGCGCCAGCTCCTCCCCCCCCCAGCCCTTCCCCTCCCCCTGCACTGGTCTCCACTCCCCCATTCCCCGCCTAGACCCTGTCACTGCTGGGTGGAAGAAAGCCACCCCTCTCCCACCCCCATCCACACCCAATAGAAACCTGGGGCAAGCAAGAGATAGTGGTGGGGGGAATAGAGAGAATAGCGGGGGCAGGCCTAGAGGAGAGGGGTGAGGATGGGGGAAGGCCAGAGGGGTTGGAAGGGGGGGCTGGGGAGCTGGCAGGACTGGAAAGGGTAGTTGGGGAGGATGGGAAGGGGGGCAGGCCTGGAGGAAGAGGGGTGAAATGGGGGGTGCAATAGGACTGGGATGGGGGAAGATGGGAATGGGGCATGGCTGGAAGGGAGGAGAGGCCTGAGGACCTGAGCTCCCCTCCCCCAGCACTCCCTGGCCCACCCCCACCTCCACACACCCCTTTACCCTCATGGGGGTGCAGCCCCTCTGGGGTGGGGCCAGAGGGGGCTGAGGTTGCCAAGGCACCCGTTGCCAGGGTGCCAGGAAGTCACCCATTTGTTGGGAAACAGTTGCCATAGTGATGGGGGACAGACCACCAGGGCCTATGATGGGAAACAGGTCCCCCCATGCTCTTGAAGGGGACTCCAGAGTGGATGGATTCACCCCGTGGGGACAGAATCTACCCCCTCTGTGTCTCCCCTCACCCCTGGGGTAATAGGGACCCCCCATGGGACCCCATGGATTCCAACCAGCCCCTCACCCTGGTCCCCGTCCTCCCCTCGCAGATCCTTGCCAGCCCCTCTCTCCAGTCCCATTCCCGCCCCCAGCGCCCCAGGTGTGCTGTAGCCTCCACTCCTAGGTTTCAAACAGGAAAATATCCCTGCCAAGCCCCGCAGGCTGTAGGAGGAGGGAGAGGCGGCTGCTCAGCCTGGCTCCCCGACAGCCACGTGTGCGCACACACACACTCATGAACACATACAAGCTCATGCACATCCTTGCACACAGCACCAGCAGCAGGGAAGAACCCTTGTGCCATCTCGGGGGGGCTGGGGGACGGGACTGGAGGCTGAGTGTGTAAGGGAGGCAATGTGCACAACGGAAAGGGCGTGAGAAAGTCTACGGGTGCCCTGGGAGGTCTGGGTGTAGGAGTGCTTGTAAAAGGCACAGAGGAGTGTGCAAGGACACAAGTGTATGCTGGACCATGGCATTGTGTGAGGAACTGAATGCTCTCACCACCTTCGCACAAAGGCCCAGTCAAGTCTACAAAAGATGGAACACACATGCTACACGTGTGTGCAAGAAATTGAGAGAATATAAAGGTGTGAGTGTGTGATGGACCATGGGAGTGTGCAAGTGACTGTGCGTCCATGCACCATTTTGAGAGTGCATACAAAGATGTGAGTGCATGCGCTGAACGGGGGTGTGGAAGGGAGAAGAGTTAGCAGATGTGCAAATGGGACATGCAAAGGCCAAGTGGGTCAGAAACCAAAGTAAGTGCACAAGGGATGGTGTGCAAAAAGGACAGGTGTACAAAAGTGGGGGAAGTACCAAGGGCATGTTCATGGGAGTGAATATGCAAGGGGAAGGTGTGCAAAGAATGGAGGGGTGTGCAAAGGCCTGTGCGTGTGCATATGAACACAAGGGACTGAGCAGGCAAATGCGGGAGAGTGTTAGGGAGAGAGGCTGGGCCCCTGCAAGTGTGCAAGCCCAGCAGCCAGCGTGCAAGGCCCTCAGGAGCAGAAAGCTAGTGAGTGGACAAGGACGTGAGCTTGCAGTGGAGGCAGGTCCTGCAGGAGGCTCCTTTAATGACCCTGATTTTGGGGTGGGTGTGCAACAGTGAGTGAAGAGACATATCCAGTTGTGTCTCTCCAAGCACACTTCTTTCTTCTTGCACATCCTGCATGCACTCACTCCCTTGCATGTGCACACCCAGTGCATACAGATCCTATGCATGCACGCCATTGCACACACTCCCACCCTTTCATGGACTTGTTCCCATGCCAGTCAGGCCCTTTGCATGCCCATGCATATGTGCCCCCTTGACTGTACACCCTCACACAGGGACCTGTTCCCTCCCTACCCTTGTGCACCCAGTGTACACACACACACCCCCAGGCTATGCATACACCCACCTCTTGCACACACATACACACCTCTCTGTGCATATGTACACATGGTTCTGCTAGGTTTGAAGCCTTGCACACTCACTCACTCGCACACAAACAGCCTACGATGCCCCTTGTTGACGGCCTCTGTCTCAGGCAAACACCAGCCCAGCCCTAGAGGACAACATCAGCATCAAAGGAGGGATCATCTCAGGGCTCCAGTGCTGCCCTGCAACTCAACTCCTCACAATCAGATCCTGGCTGGGAGTCCTCCACATTTCCTCTAGCCACAGCCTGTGGAGTCTGGGGTATGGGGAACTTAGGGACCAGCAAGGACTGTGGCTCAGGGGCAAGGGCCACCGGCAGGGTTGTGGGGAGCGGGCTGGGCTAGAAGCAGCTGCGGGCTGAGAGTGAGGGGCACCGGCAGAGCTGGGGTTTGGGGAGCAGGAATCGCCAACAGATGCCACCAGCCCGTGGGAGGCGAGCGACTGACTCAGCAACAAGCAGCGTAGGAGGGGAGGAGACAGACAGACAGACAGTGGTGGACAGATTGTGTTGCCGGGGGAGTGGGGGGGTTGGCTGGCTTTCACAACAAGGAGCCTAAGATACAAGAGCAGCCCCTTCCAGAGCCCAGCAACAAACTACAGGACGGTCCTGGCACTGAGATACAGCCACCTTTGGGGTGGGGGTGACTGTTTACACAGGGCTCCCTCGTTTCTGCTGAGCCCCACTGCAATAACTACTAGACTCTCCGTACCAGGGAGCAGACCCAGGAGTCCTGGCCCCCACTCTGCTCTCACCAAGAGGCTACCCTCCCCTCCCAATGCCAAGGAGAGAATCCAAGAGCCCTGGATCCCACCCTGCTCTAACCACTAGACTCCCCTCCACTCTCAGAGTTGGGGTGAGAACGCAGGAGTCCTGGCTCCCAGCCCGCCACCCCGTTCCCCACACTCTCACTGCCAAATCCCACTCTCCTTCCAGAGCCAAGGGAAGAACCCAGGCATCCTGACTCCCAGCCCCAGCTGAAAAAGCGCCCCCCCAGGCGCACTGTCACTCACTGATGATATAATAGTCCTGGTTGCTCTTGAACTCATGGCCCCACAGGTTGGGGCTGTATTCCTGGAACTTGATGGTGAAGCGCACTTCTCGCTCAGGCCGGTCGCACGTCAGCAAGAGGTTGGGGGCTCGGAGGGTCTCGCAGGCCCGGGCCTGCTCGGGGGGCACTAGGTACAGCTTGTAGTACTCGTACTCGTCCGTGGAGAACGGGCCGGGAGGCCGGGAGCGTGGGCAGATCAGGTCCAGCCGGTCACCGATCTGGGGGTACAGGACGTAGCCCCCCTCGCTCTGGAACCTGCCGGGGAGAGAGAGGCGTCAGAGATAGGCCCACTGAGTCAGCCAGCCCCCCACCAGCCTCCTGTGCCCCCATATGGTTCCTCTAGCACAGAGACCACCCCCTGGTCCCACTGAGAGACACAGCCCCCTCAGCCTGGCCCCCACGTGTTACACACGGCTCCTCACCCCTCTGCTGGGCTCCCGTCTTCACAACCCATGGTTCCCTGCTGCCCAGAGATGGGGGCTCAGAAAGACCCCAGTCTGCTGCGTCTGGGGCTGGGTGGCTGGTTATCCAGTGACCTTCACCTGGCGCTGAGATGCGGCCAGCTCTAGGGCAGGACTACTGGTTATACGGGGATCCCTCACCTGACTCTGAGATGCAGCCACGCACTCTCCCCCAACACACTCTAACCACCATATACTTTTCCCTGTGCACGCTTGTCACCTTGAGATTTACGCCCCAGTGGGACTACCAGAAATTAACTCTGCCTCCCCCCCGCCCCATCCCTCCCCTCAGATAAAAACTCCAAAGACCCCCCCCCCAACTCAGTGACTTCTAATTCAACCTTTCAAACAGCCCGAAGCGCTCATCTGGCCCTGTGATGCAGCCATGTCTGGGGTGAAGAGAAAATACTAGTCCAGGGGTTAAAAGGCTGGGGCCTGGAAGCCAGAGTTCCTGGGTTCTCTCTGCTGTTGGAAGGGAGTGGGGGCTAGTGGTTAAAGGAGGTGGGGCTAGGAGCCAGGATTCCCAGTTCTTTCCCTGCCTCTGGAAGGAGAGTTGGGGCTAGTGGTTAAGTAGGGGGGAATGGGAGCCAGAATTCCTGGGCTCTCTCCCAGTCCCGGGAGCGGAGTGGGGGCTAGTGGTTAGTGCAGGGCGGGCTGGGAGCCAGGACGCCTGGGTTCTTTTCCCTATCTGCATCTGAGTCAGGGCTAGAACCTCAGCATCCTGACAGCCATAGCCTTCTCCACCCCCAACACTATCTAGCCCTCTGCTATTTTTCTCTCCTGACAAGGAGACCCAACCAATGACAATTTCGGCAGTCTGGGCAATTGCCCAGGCTCTCCTCAGGCAGACTGGCCTGGGATGATGCCATCACGACCCCACAATGCACCAAGCCCTCACATATCTACCTTGGCCTGAGCAGAACTCTGCCCCCACATCCAGCTATCCAGGGCCCTTCACGTGTTCCCCTCCCGCTGGACACCACCCGGAAGCAGAACATTAGCTAAAAACACCCTGGCACACCTCAGCCAGAGACCTGTGGCCCCAATGTTGGCTGCGGCATAGCCCTCACCCACCTCAGCCCAGAGACCCCAGTGATTTGAGGCATCAATCATTTGCTGGATGTACAGATGTTTATTCGCAAGAAGCACTGTTTTTTAAGCACAGGCCCATACTGGTTGAACTGAATGGAATATATTCTCTGTCCTTCCCATTGGCACCTATATATTCAATAAGATCAACGGATTTTAGGTTCATTGGCACACAGATCTGTATCTTGTATCTATAGCAAGAGGCTTTGATTTTCAGTTGAAATGTTTCCCTGTACACGTCAGCCGTCAAAGCAGATCCTGCCTATTAAATATAAGTGCAGATGACTTCAAAAGCAACTGGCTCACATGTTGGTGTGGTTTCTGGGTGCAAAAATTTTCCCAGTGTTGATCCGGGACAGCAAAATATCCGCCACATGTCATTTGTAAGGAGCATGGCTCAGAAGATCAGCACATGAAACTATTTGCCTTCACTATTTAATGAGACACTAATTTTCAGTGCCTTGATCCTTCGATCGATATTGACTCAACATTAAATTTCCTTCCCTAATTTTAAGCAAACTAGAATTCAGGCGGAACTCGTTCACAGGCTCTGTAGGAAGTGTTACAAAGTAGGGGGCTTAAGCATCTTTATGGAGGCCAGAACTTTGTTATCCATAAGGAATTAACAAGGCCGCCACGTAGAGGGATGGATCAGCACATTTAATAAGATCTTCGACGAAAGTGAGCCTGATGCCTTTTTAAAAACCCATCGCAATAACCAGGAACAGCAACAAACATCATACCCATCACCATGTCCTTTCTGGTCCTGCTGGCCTTGGCACCTGTAAATTGTTCGAGTGTCTTCAAAACAAGGGGATCATGGTCTTGAGTTGAGTTTGTGGTGTAAACACAAGCTCTTTCCGGAAACAGGACACGAGGGTCTTCACTTAAAGAATGGCCCTTTTTAAGATGGTTCAGAATCGGTTGGTAGATCCTGGCGGATTCTGCCTTTAAACCTGTACCCGAAATGGGAAGACTGGAGGGTTACACAAGAAGGTGCCACTGGTCGTGGGAAAAATGTTATTTTTCTGTTTGGTTTCTGCAGGTCCTTGGGAAGTCTAACAGCAAAACATCATGCTGCTTAAAGAAAATTTGCCATCACACTTGAGAAGGGACAAGAAGCAATGCAGCACTGGATATACACACGGAGAACTGGTGTCTTGCGGGACCTCCGAAACCTGACAGCAACAGACGAAGAATGTTTAGCAACCGTTCCTCCCAGTGACCCAGACCCTCAGCCACAATCCAGAGGCATCGCTTCCAGGGAAACTAGGGTGGATCACCAGAGGGTAGAAATGGGTTTCAGTTCGCTGACCATCCAGAAAGTGCAGAGATGCTGGTTTGCATGGAGGCCTGTCCATCTTCTCCAGACTCATGGCCAAAGGCTGTAGGTCCCAGATCTGTCATCAGCTTACCACAGATGAACATGCACATTTGCTCCTTGAACTCGCCCCTTTTGCAAAACAGAGCGAGCAACGGCGCACTCCAACCTCCATCTACAGTGCAAAAGGCCACACCTGAGGAGGCCGATGTGAAGCAAAGCAAGGAAAGATTGTGGCCACAATGCTCCAAGGGGCCAAAGGGGTTTAGAAGCCTTTCAGGGAGTCACAGGCTAGGGGCCAGTTCTCCAAAGGGGTTTAGGCACCTTATGTCCATTGATTTATCCCAGGGGCCCAAGTCAGTTTGAAAATGGAACATGGCGAGAGGGGTAGATATTTTTTAAACCTTTAAAAAATGTCTATCCCTAGGCCAGTCTGCATTTTCACACGCCTTAAAGCCTTCAACAATCTGTGTGTGTATGTGTGTGACAGAGCGATCCAAGCATGTGTGCGCACGTGTGTACGCCCAAAATAAACTCCTCAGCAATCCTGGCTTGCTTTTCTTCACAAGAAGAAAGTGGCTTAAAAAAATAATTTGCGACCTTCATCCCCCCCACCGCCCTTCACTCCCACCTCTCTGAGAGACAGCAAAATTAGTCCTTGCACACAAATTCAGCATCAGTTGATCTGATATTTTTATGTTTGCCTGGCATGAAATAAATAAATAAATGTTAAAAATAAAGTGCCCTCTTTAAAAAAGGTGTTCCCAAGCATTTTAAGACACACACACACACACACACACACACTCCCTTTGGCAATGCAGGAAAACAGGAATGAAAGGACGGAAACAATCACACAGAAAGAGAACGTGATCAAGGGAAAAAACCCTTTCCCTAGATCTGTACGGTTGCTGGAAGATGTGCACCCCCTTTTCGGAGGGGGGTGTGTGTGTGTGTGAGTGTGTGGAAATGATTTAGACAAATAGATCCATTAGCTAGAATATGTATTTGTTGCTAGGAAGCACTGACACATGCTGATGGGAGTAATTGTAGCATTTATGAATCACAGTTATGCTACATATTTCTGGCAAACAGCAGCGAACCAGACGTGCTACCTCCACGCCTGCAAATACATTTAACCCCCTGCACCCCCCTAAACTTTGTCATTGGGAAGGGGCTAGTGCTTTCATCAGGGCTGCATTTGTTAGTTATATTGTGTTGAATAATATCTGTGGGAAGGAGAAAAAATATATATGTACAAATACATGCACACAAATTGTGGTTAGGGAAAAATGCCAGCATTGACCTACTAACGCTGTGGTCTGGAAATGCTTTCTGGCTACATCAAGCACAGTTCAGGTCCTCAGCAAGCACAATCTGCCTATGCCGTGATCAAAAAGGAAAATGTGTGTAGACCCACCACACAAATAAACACACACGCACAACTTTAAGAAGCCAATCCATCTAGAGCTGGATGAATACATATATTCTGCGCTTATACACACACACTAATTTCAAGGGGATCTGAAACTACACAACCACACAACTTCGAGAAGTCACCAAGATAAATCTCAATAAACACACAGAGTAACTAATTTCAAGGAGGTGGCAAATACACACCCACAACATCCTGAGACACACAGATTACTAACTTTAAGACACTGCCACTATAAATACACATTCACTATTAGATACACACACACACACACACTTTAGCTAGCCACCCACATACACAAAGAGTAACTGACTGAAGGCACTAAAACAATACAGACAAACAACTTTGAAGCCACACATTAGAACAGCTAATTGCAAAAAGCCAGATACGAGGAAAAACACTGAGCTCCTGAGACTACCAAAATGCACGTACATCTTGCTTGTTCCTACACAAACTTTGCTAAAACACAACAATATCATATGCACACATACGTTCTCTTTAGCTCTCCAACTTCAAAAGGCCACCAGATTTTTTCCCCTTGAAAACTGACCTTTCACCTTTAAATAAAAACACAGATTTTTACTTAATTTTAAATAAATACTACTAATAATAAAAAGCCTGAAAAACTACACTCCCTTCCAATTTTATAGACTGATTTTAAGGAAAATATTGTCTTTGACTGAGAAAAAACAAACAAAAAAAGTCTCACTTTATGAGGAGTCACACACACACTTTCCAAAAATGGGTTGACTGCTGAGGTGGTCAATGGACAGGGAAGTTGTAAGAGAGAATTTAATTTCAGACTTTTGGGGGGTGGGGGGAGAACAGACACAGAGGTATGGCCATCAGCTACACCCAAAATAGACTAGATCAGAAAAAGCAACTTGCAATTTCTTGTCCCCTTCACTCCCCCCCCCCCGCCCGGGATTTGCATAAACAAAAATAATTACAACTAGATAGTTAATCTTGGGGTGCCTTCCACCCCTTCCAAAAGCCGTCCCCTCTTGAGATCTGAAAAAGCACCAAAAAAACTAGGTATTGTCCCCCGCCCCCAGTCCCCTGCTTACTTTTTGTTTGATGTATTCCAGTAAATAGGTTCCAAACTAACAGCTGATATATTCCACGATTCCAGCAAAGAAAACAGCAGTCCCATATAGAATCCAAGCAAAGAAGTCCCCAGGGCCATGACTGCAAAGGAAATGCAATTAAAAAAGGATCCAATTTTTTATCCTTGGTCTCCTCTCTGTTTCCTTCTGGAGAATCACACAGCCACACACAAACCCCCAACGGGGGGAAAAATTATAACAAATCAAGACGATCCCACATTCTTCGACTTTCCCTCCCTGACCTCTCTCCGCAATCCCTTGGCTGGGTAAAGTTTTATGAATCCTTTTTGTGCTGGGATTTTTCATGTAAGCTTTGCCATAGATCTGAAAGTTCGGTTTTGGGGTTTCTTTTTTTCAAGGTGCTAATTCAATCTGCAAGAGATGAAGCCAGCATTTGGAGGAAAACCTAGATCTATACAGAGAGAAATCTCATCCACTTCTCTTATGTCTTTCTGTTCTGATCTCCTGAGTTGGGAAGGCACAATGTAGTGAGACACAAAAGGGGGAGGGGGAGCAAGAATTCATTTGAAAGCACCCCTGGAATTCTTGTCTTTGGCTAGATGGGTTTTTCTTTTTCTTTTTTTTTTTCTTTTCTTTTTTTTTTTTTTTTTTAAAGGCTCAGCACTGAGTAACTCCAGAGATGAGGCAGAGAATGGAAGTAAGCAAGAGGAGGAGGAGCAGGAGAAAAAGAAGTGGTGAACGTGAAATACTGGAAAAAAGAGAGAAAGAGACACAGGGGCGCGCGCACACGCACACACAGAGTGTGCCGGATCTGGAGTCTGGACTTCGAGGAAGATCTGGAAACAGGATTCAGGTATAAAATTCTAGCCAGCGAGCAGCAGAGCGTGCACATACACAAATAAAACAGCAGAAAAAGCAAGGGAGGTTGCTTGAAGACAGGAATATTTGCAGCTAAATGCTCCCTGGCTTTCCATCTTCCTGTCAGGACCAATAAGAGCAACAGGGGCTTGACAAAAAAAAAAGAGAGAAAGCAGGGACCTTTTTCCAACCAGAGGAGAAATTTCTTGCAGAGTAGGCAAAGCTCTTTGTGTGCATGTGGAGGAAAAGGTGGATTTGGGTTAAAAAGTCCCTCAGAGATCTAGCAGGTGAGAACACTGTGGGGAGGAAAGATGGATTTGGAAATTGTTTTGCACAGGGATGTGCCTTTAAAATAAGCAAACCCCAAGTCTTTTTACTTGCTCCCCACAGATCTGGTTGGGTTCATTGGCTAGATCCTTTTCAGTTGGATCTTCTTGGCCAGACAGTCTGGCAGGAAGGAGGGCTCGGGGCCTTGGGTGGATACTTTCAAAAGAAATAGTTGTGATGTGAGATTTCTGACTATTGGGGCAGGGAGGGGGGTGGATTGATTAAAAAATAAAAGCCAACCCTCGATCGGTGGGAGATGATGCAAGATGAAACTGCAGTTTTCTAAATCCTTCATCCTTAGATTTGGAGGGACATTTCGGTAAAATGACTTGGTGGGGCTGGGGTAGAGAATTTGAGTGAGGAGATGCGAATCTGAAGGCTGTTTCTGATCTGCAGATCCAATCGCTGAACATGACACAGGCCAGAGAATTTCACTGGGCCGATTCCTTTCCCAAGAACAACTTGTGGCTTGCAAACTATCCAGGGAGACCTTTGAGAGGAAAAAAATGTGACTCCCAGGATCTCTTGGTTAGATTGTTTCAAGGATGGCAGATTTTCCTCAAACTGGCAGATCCTCTTGGCCACGTGCTTTCCCAAGCGAGGCGTTGCACAAGTGGGAAGTCATTGTACAGAGATGATCTTTGACCCAACCTCCAGAGCACACAAGAATTTCTTGGCTCTTCAGGATTCCAGTGGTTTTCAGGGGCTGGTGCGAAGGGTGCGGGAAAAGGGAAAGGACGAGGCAGCTGTCCTTTCCAGCCATCTGGTGCAGGGGAGTTGAACAGGACCCACACAAGAATAGGATTCATGGACTCAAACTCTAAGGTCCAAAGGGACCAATATGATCATCTAGCCACAGAACCTCACCCACCCCTGTCCTGCAATAAACCTCTAACCCAGGGTCTGCAATCCATGGCTCCGTGCCGCATGCTGCTCTTCGGTTTCCTCCTTGTGGCTCTGGGCTCCTGGCTCCAGGCTTCCTCCCACCTTCACTGGGGGACCCTGCAGCTGATCCATGTCAGGCTCCCCCCCAGCCACTCGGGGACCCTGCAGGGGGCCCACATCTGGTTCTGGGCCCCCCGCCAAGGGCCCTGTGATAGGCATCCTGGCCCAGTTCCCCCCGCCTTCTACTAGGAGGCTACATGCATTGCAGCTTTCAAACCACTTGATTATTGAAGGAATTTCTTAAAATGTCTCTTTTTATCTTTTGGGTTGCCGATCGATCCCTGCTCTAACCGATGACCGAGTTATTGCAGTCCTCAAATCACGATTTAAGAACTTTAGTGTACAAAGAATCCACCAGCAATTGAGTTATGCCCCACGCTACAGAGACAAACCTGCAGTGTTTTTTGCCAGTCTGCCCTGGGGGAAGACTCCTTCCTGACCCCAGATACGGTGATCAGATAAACCCTGAGTATGTCAGCAAAACCTCATCAATCAGACACCCAAGAAAGAATTCTCTGTAATAACTCAGAACCCACCCCACCAGTTGTCTCAATGGCATATCTGCCACCAGGGGCCAAAGAGCAGTCAATTACTAACCAAGGGTGTCCCATTATTAGACCATCCCCACCTTGAATTTATCAAGCTCAGATTTGAAACCAGCTAGATTTTTTGCTCCCACAGCTCTGCTCAGAAGCTATTCCAGAACTTCACTCCTTTGATGGGTAGAAACCTGTGTCTGATTTTAAGTCTAAACTTCCTGATGGCCAGTTTGTATCCATTAGTTCTTCTGCCCACCTTGGTGCTGAACTTAAACTTAATTCCTCTCCTTCCCTGGTATTTAGCCCTCTGATGTATTTATGGAGAGCAATCATATCTCCTCTCAGCCTTCTTTTGGTTAGCCTAAACAAGCCAAGCTCTTTGAGTCTCCTCTTACGAGGCAGTTTTTCCATTCCACAGATCATCTCTGTAGCCCTTCTCTGCACCTGTTCCAGTCCGAATTCAGCTCTCTTAAAGATGAGGGACCACAACTGCACACAGTATCCTAGATGAGGTCTGACTAGCGCCTTGTATAGCAGTACTACCACCACCCTGTCTCTAGTGGAAATACCTCAGCTGGTGCATCCTAGGACCACATTAGCTTTTTTTCACAGCCACACCACACTGGTGACTCAGCCATCCTTCCTGCAATCAACCAAAACCTCCAGGTCCTTCTCCTCCTGTCCTGGCCAACTGATGCATCCTCACCCTATAGGAAAAGTTCTTGTTATTAGTCCTTAAATGCATGACCTTGTACTTTCTACTATTAACTTTCATCCAATTCCTATTACTCCAGCTTACAAGGTTATCCAGATCTTCCTGTACAATATCCCAATCCTCCCCTGAATTCACTTCCCAACTTTGGGTCATCCACAAACTTTTTTTTAGCACAGTCCCAATTTTTGGGCAAAGCTCAACAATGAGAAGGTTAAACAAGATCAGTCCCAGGATGGATCCCTGAGGAACTCCACTAGTAACCTCTCACCAAACTGACATTTCACTCTTCAGTGTGACCCACTGTAGTCTCCCCTTTAACCAGTTTAACCTTTAACTCCTTACTCATTTTTTTTTTTTTTTAATATTAATTCCCTTTTTTCCGATGTAAGTAATAATTCCCCACATGGAACCTTACTGAAAGGTAAGTAAATTAGATCCCTTTGTCCAAAAAATCAGTTATCGTCTCAAAAAGAGATCAGACTTGTCTGACACCATCTACCTTTTGTAAACCCATGTTGTATTTTGTCCCAGTTACCATTTAACCTCAATAGCCTTATCTACTTTTGCTTTCAATTTTTTTTTTTTCCAGGACCTTGCCTACTATGGAGGTCAAACCAACAAGCCTGTGGTTAACTGGCTCACTTTCTTCCCTTTCTTAAAAATATGAATTACATTGGCAATTCTCCAATCACATGTTACACCCCCTGAGTTTACAGATTCTTTAAAAATCCTTGCTAATGGGCTTGCAATTTCATGTGCTAGTTCCTTCAATATTCTTGACTGGCAATTGTTCAGCGCCCCAGATTCAGTCCTATTAAGCTATTCAAGTTTGGCTTCTATCTCAGATGTGGCCATTTCTACCTCCATAGTCTCAATCCCATTAGCCATCCTACCACTATCCCTGAGTTCATCATTAGCTTTATTTAAAAGAAAAGCAAAGTATTTGTTTAGATAACAGACTGCACGCAGATTGTCCTTAATCTCCACCCCATCCTCAGTGTTTAGCAGTCCTACTTTGTCTTTCTTTGTTTTCTCTCTATTATATGACTTGAGACCCGTTTACTATTGGTTTTAATTCCCTTTTCAAGGTCCATCTTGACTTGGCGTTTGGCCTTTCTCATTTTATTCCTACATATTCTGCCCTCCAGGAGGTAGCTTTCCCTGCTGATCCCTCCCATCTTCCAATCCTTGTAGGCTCTCTGCTTTCTCCTAATCCCCTTTCTGAGATGCTGTCTCATCCAGATTGCTCTGCAGTTCTTGTCTATGAATTTTTTCCTCTTCCTTGAGAGGCAGACATCAGACAGTTCCTCCAACTTTGACGTCAAGCCTCCTCTTCAGTCCAGTTCAGTTCCCCAACTAATTCCCTAATTTTTTAAAAGTTAGCTCTTTTGAAATTGAAGGCCCCAATCACAGATGTATTTTCATTTATCCTTCCATTTAGTTTGAAATTAATTAGCTCATAGCCACACAACCCACAATTGTCCCTTACCGTCAGTTCGTCGAAGCATCTGACGAAGTAGGATTTCCTCCCACGAAAGCTCATGTGAAAAATAAACCTGTTAGTCTTTAAGTGCCATACGACTGCTTGGGTTATTTTTTTCCCCCCTCTAGGAGGCCCTCACTACTCACCAAAGCCAAATCTAAGATGGCAGCCCGTCTCATTGGTTCAGTAACTATTTGGTGAGGGAATCCATCAGCTATCACATCCAGGAAAATCTGGGCCCTATTACTGCTACTCACAAATGTCCTCCAGCCTGCAGCTTGAAAGTTTCCCATAATCACAGCATTCCCAGTAGTATTTACTTCACAAAAAACCTTAAAGAGGTCTCTAGCCATGTCCAAATAAGAGCCCAGGGGTCTGTTGCACACCCCAAGCATCCTCCCAAGGGAAATCCAATACTTTTGTTCCCCAGTGTAATTTTTACCCATACAATATGCAAGCCAGAACTATGGAGCTGGCAGAGACCCAGCCACAGGGTTATTGGAGAGTTCAAGGCTGCCCTGGGTCTGTGGGGGTGGGATTTTAGATTTGGATGAGCGGAGAGGGAAGATTTTCTACATACAGCTCGAGGGAAGACAGGAAAGATGATGATGCCCTCCCAGCTTTTTAAAACAAAGACCAAACAGGGTTGCACCAACCCTCCATGACCTGGGGAAGCAGGCAGTAGTCAATGACAGAAAAACCAAAAAAATAAATAAAAATAAATCTGTTAGTCTTAAAGTGCCACACAACTGCTTGTTGTTTTTTTTAGAAGAACCAAAAACTTCACGGGAGGGTGCGAGTGTGGCAGAGAGATTCAGGCACCTGGATTCAACCCCTAGCCTAAAGAGGAAAGTGGGGCTCAGGAATTAGAGAAGGCCCAAGGCACAAGTGTTAGAGCGCAGAATGGAAGCCAGGCTCCCAGCCTGGGCTGTTCTACCCACTAGCCCCCACTCTCCTCCCAGAGACAACCAGGGAAGAGAACCCAGGAGTCCTGGCTCCCAGCTTCCATGGGCCGGGGCCGGCTGGTGGAGGTCACGTTTAACAGATGCCCTATCCCTAAGCAGCATGAGGGGAAGCCTGGAAGTGGGGTGGTGGCTCAGCAGGGGGTGATCGGGGGCACCTGGTGATGCTGGCCTGCAGGGAATGGGGCAGAGGTTCCAGCCGGGGGTGTTCTCCCCTGACTGGTAGGGGCCACCCCATAGCAGTGCTGGGGTAGCTGGGGAGGGTTACAGATCAGAGCTGTGGGAAGGAGTGGGGGAGAGTGTAGCCCACACAGGATGAGGCATAATCTGGGGTGGAGGGAAATAATTGCCCAATGCAAACGAAGGCCAATGGCACCATCTGGTGGCCCAAGGGGTCGCTGCAGGGAGACTGCCCCTCACACCCCACAGCATACCCCATGGGGAGAGACTGGGAGGGAAGCATCCCTTCCCACTCTGCCCCCCATCCAGCACATCAGAGGGAGCACAGCAGCCCCACCCAGCTCTGGCTGGCCACTCACCGGGCAAGGGACTGTCATGCACCCCCTGAACCCCCAGTCACCAGCTCAGACCCAGCCAGCTCCAATGCTATATGGCTCCAGTTTGGGGATGGTGCGGTGAGTGCAAGAGACTGTGACCAAGAGTCTGAGAAAGGGGGCAGAGGAATTAAATCCTGTTATGGAATTTGTGGGGCTGGGATCTCCCAGCCCATTGTTTGTCATAGCCCCTGCACTCCTGAGAGGAGAGACAGGCCTCCATAAGCATCCACCCCACCAAAAAAAAGAAATCCTTAGATTAGTCTAGCACATCGGTCTCCAACTCAAATCACCACAAGGGCCGCATGAGGACTAGTACATTAGCCCAAGGGCTGCACCACTGAAACCTTTTCATACAACAATACTGCAAACACTGATAACAATAGCTTTAGGGGCCGCATGTGGCCCACGGGCCGCGTGTTTGAGACCCCTGGTCTAACCTAACAACCCTCTCCCACTAAAACCAGAATGCTTTCAGCAAGCAAGACCCTCAAAAATAGCACAGGGGCGTTTGCACACCAGCAACGGTGTCACGTTATTGTAGGGTTGCCCTATCTTTTACCTTTTTACTGTAGGGCCTCCTGGGAGCACCAGGCTGCAATGGGGTGGGGGCTTTGTTGTTACAGGGCCACCTGTAATCAGATAGTGACAACCCGTGGTCCGTCTGCGCATCCCAGGGCCCCGGGGAGCCAGCACCGTTGCTGCCCCCATTGGGCTGTTATTGGAGGGTCTCCTAGGACAGGCGGGGGACAGCAGACAGATTCTCATGCAGAGTGGCAGCGACACACCCCCTTCACCCTCTGTGGCGCTGGCTCAGTTTACACAGTTGCCAAGCAACACGGCATCAGGAACGAATTCACACTATTGACAAGGAAGAATTGGGTGGGAGAGCTCTGTCCGTCTGTCCCGTCCCCCCCCACAGCATCAGCTCCCTGGGCAGCTCTGGACCACTAGCCCCTCCCTCCCCCAAGCCATAGGCCTGTCCAGCCACGCTGGGTGCCAGAGGGCAGGGGTCAGGGAGCCAGGACTCCAGCCTTCTCTCCCTGGCCCTGGGAGAGAGGTGGGGGCTAGTGGTTAGAGCAGGGCAGGGGTTATGAATCAGTCTAGCCCAGTGCCAAATGCTGCATCCCTGGGTATGCCTCAGTTTCCCTCCTGGATAATGGCTCAAACACAGCAGTGCTGGTTCCTAGGGCATTCATGGCGCTAAAGCCAGGGGTGTGGGGTTTCCATCAGCACTAGCAGAGCTGTGGGGCCAGCATGTGCCCCCATGGGCAGCCTATGGTTACTGGCGGAAGCACAGTGCCAGCCCCACACCTCTGACTGTGTCCAGATCACCGCAGCCACTAACCCATACAACTCCCCCTTTCCAACCCAGAACCAAAGAGAACCCAGGAGGCCTGACTGCCAGGCCTCTCCGGATCTAACCGACAGCCCCACACCCCACCCCAGGCCAAGGAGAGAACCCAGGCTTCCAGAGGCAGGGTCCCTTTAAGGAGGGTTGGCTGCCCCCTTCCCAGCTTTGTGACATCACAGGGGGTTGCTGTGGCAACCAGATGCTGGCTAGAAACTGGAGACCAAGGTGGGGAGGGAAAGGGGCCCCATCCCTGGACACAGGTGAGTTCTTAAAGGGCCCCCACCAGCCGCAGAGGAGCTAGTGGCTGGCTGCACGACACACTGAGGTGCGGCCACCTCTGGGGTGGGCTAGCTGTTTATGCAGGAGGGGCCTCACTGGGTGCTGAGATGCAGCCATGTCCAGGGGCAGGGCGGACAGGCACACAGCAGCCTCACTGAACCCCACTCCTGGGCAGGGACTAAGGGCCAGCCTGGATTCCCTGCAAACGGTGGCCACAGACTGGGAAAAGGCTGCGCCCCAGGCTTCCCACCAAAGGGGCTGAGTGTGAAAAGCTGCCTCCAGCCCTGAAAAAGTCAAGGAGGGCAAGGCTGGGGGCTGCAACCTCAGGGGACCCCACCTCAGCCAGGGCTTCCAAGTTCCCTGCGCTACCTGGCCAGGATGGGGATTCCCTTGCATTGCAATGTGGTAAATAAGGGAGGATAAGAGCCAAGGCAACTCCACAGGCTGAGGCCAGGAGGGAATCTGCTCAGGTGGGGGTTCACCCCAAATCTCCTGCCCTGGAGAAGCCAGGGAGGAGGGGCATGGCTGGGGGGCAGCAGGGAATAAAGTGGAAAAAACGTTTCCCAACTGCTCAAATGTGACTTTGCACCCTAAAAGCAGCAAAAAGCAAGAGCAGCACTTTTCAAGCAGCGGGAACTGTCTATATTAACACCGCCCCCATTGCCCTACATGGTGGGGAGGAGGCCACACAAATGTAGGTTTGGCTCCCAGGTGCCGGAGACCCGTGGCAGGCCAGGGGTATAAAGGGATCTGCTGATGAGATGCAGCCACCTCTGGGGTGGTCACAGCTGTCTATACAACCCCTCACCCACCGCTAACCCATCAGGGCCCACTCCCCTTGCAGAACGGGCACCAGAACGCAAGTGCCCCACCTCCCCTCTTTTCACCAGACACTTGCGGCAGTTCCCAGCACCCTGGAACCTTTCCTCGGCTCCCCCCACAGCGAGCGCTATTTACCCACCTCCAGCTGTGTTTGGACAGCCGTGGCCAAGACAAACCAACCCTGGCCCAGGCTAGGCCAGGGTGTTGCAGACAGCGTGTCACGGGTGCATTTCACACGCCTGGGGATGAGGCAGAGGGTCCATCCTGCATCCCTGTTACTGGGACAACTGGAACAATTGGTTCCCATAGGAGGAGGCAGGCCCATGCTGGGCTCTGGCTCAATCCTGGTCCAAGCTGGCCACAACACCTGGCCGGGGGGGCGGGCTCTGTCTCCCTCATTTGATTTCCTTCGGCCACGGGGAGAGGGAACATTTTAAACCCCCTACCACTGTTGTTATTGCAGGGTCTCCGCTAGACTTCATACACAGCCTGGGCAGAAGACAGGCTGTGCACAGTGACACCGTCTCTGTGGCAAGGGGGGGTGTTATTGTAGGGTCTCCCCAGTGGGAGCACACCACTGGCTGTTTGTTATGGTAGGGTTGATGCCGAGGGGCAACGGTCGCACACTGGCCGCAGTGAGTTCCAACCAAAGGAAGAGGCGGCTAGATCAGAAATACAACCCTATCCCCCTCCCAGAGCTCTCCCCAAAAAAAGGGGACATGAAGACAACCTTAAAAACAAGGTTTATGCCCCGT
Source organism: Podocnemis expansa (assembly GCA_007922195.1). Taxonomy (NCBI): domain Eukaryota; kingdom Metazoa; phylum Chordata; order Testudines; family Podocnemididae; genus Podocnemis; species Podocnemis expansa. Next base: position 859,006 of record ML682121.1, on the reverse strand, counting down.
CCCCCCAACCAGTGAAAATAAAGCTACGTCTACAAATCTTTCCCCAAATCATATATCCCCCAACAATCTTAGCACAGCCCCCCAATGTCCTTCCCCAACCTTCTCTCAGAAAAGTGGGGCCCACACCCCCAGAACTGACTGGGGGTAGGTGGCGAGTATCACGTGGCTGGAGGGGAGGGACTGGACCTCCCGTTCTCTGTCTGTGCACACCACCACAGTTGCAGGCAGTTCTGGCCAGGGGCCGGGCACTGGAGGATGGGGGATCCCTCCTCCTCGTCCTCAGCATACAGCTCTGGGAAGACGCGTTGACCTGAGGCACTGGCCAGCAACGGCAGACTGGGGTGCAGGCTAGATGAAAAGGAGACATGGTCAAGGGAAGGGGAGCAACCAGCTGCTCCTAACCCCCTGCCAGAGCTGGGAAAGAACCCAGGAGTCCAGACCCCCCCCCCCCCCCCACTAGCCCCTACTCCCCTCCCAGAGCTGGGGAGAGAGCCCAGCACTCCTGGCTCTCAGCCCCCTGCTCTAACCACTACCTCCCACTCCCCTTCCAAAACCAGGGAGAGAACCAAAGTACCCTGGCTCCCCACCCCATGGTACCTGATCCCATTGACACAATCAGGCAGGGCCTGGAACTGCAGCACTGGGTCCAGCACTGGCTCTGGGTCTCCGGTTGGGGGCTGAGCGGTGTCCCACACCAAGATCAGGCCCTCAGTGGTGCCGCTGATCAGGAACCGGCCACTCCTGGGTGAAGGGAAGCAAGGACACCAAATCATCCTGCAGACTTTGCCCTCACACAGGGGTTAAAGTAAGGGGGAACACCCCAGAATGGTGTTCCAGGGCCCCCCAAAAATAGGAAACTGCTTCACAACACTGCGTTCCAGGGCCCCCCTAAAAACACATGAACACACCGCAATGCAGTGTTCTGGCACATTGCCCCAGGGCCGGCTCAGGGAAGGGGCTGTGAGCTGGGGTGAGCCTGGCCACCCCTCCCTCCCTTTCGCAGGCGCCTGCGCCAGCCTCACCCCTTCCTGCTGAGTCCAGGCAGCACGTATGGCCCGCATCCAGTCTCCGGCCTGTCCCCCCTCTCACTGGCGCCACAGCCTCCCTGGCCACATTGGTGACGCAGGTAAGGCCGGGTTGGTGACAGGTAGGCAGCAGGTGGGGAAAGCAGGAGGGCAGAATGGGTTGGGATGGTGGCTTGGGGAGGTGTGGAGGGAGTTGCGAGTGGAAGAGGATGGAGTGAGGACAGGGGACCTGGGGGGTGGGGGGTTAGGAGGGCAGGGAGCTTAGGGAAAGGGGCTGAGAAGGACATGGGGAAAGAGGGGTCTGATAGGTTGCAGGCGTTTTGGAGGCAGTAGCTGCAGTGTGTGAAGGGGGCCCGGACCTGCGGGAATGTGGCCTGGAAATTTAAGAGGGTTACAAGCTATGTTCCCTCTAAGCTGTGCGCATGTGCGGACGCACGCAGGTCATGAAACCCGCGCACGCAACAAAATAAAGCATGCACAAAGAAATTCAAGGCTGCTAATATTTTTCTGCTATTTTAAGAAGGTGGTTTCAAGTAGCGTGTTTCAAATAGGGTTTTGTAACTTATAAAATAATTTCCATCACCATTATCAAAATAAAATTTAAATATTATTTGCATCATACACACTTGCTTCATTGCACTCACAAGTTTGAACACAGTAACTGGAGTGTGCACAAATTTGGAAACTAGTTCTGAAAATTTGCACAAAATAAATTTTTTGTGCACACATCCTATGAAGAATTAAAGGGAACATTAGTTACAAGGCCCACCAAATTATACTTTAACCCCTGCCCCCACATCCACCGTCACAACTGGGTTCCAGATCCCAATCCTGCGCCCACCACACAGCACCCACACTGCAGAACCAAGGAAGGGGCATTAGCCCACTTCTACTGATGGGGAAACTGAGGCATGGAAGAAAGCATCTTGGGTCATGCTCAGAGTGTGCGGCAGCTCTGGGGAGAGAACCTGAGCCCTGGCTCCCAGCCCCCATAGCAGGGATGATGGAGAAGGAAACGAGGTGTCCCAGCTGCCCCCTACCCCTCAGAACACCCCAGTGGGAGCACTCACGGCTCGAGGTCAAAGTAGAGGCGCTGGTTGGTGGCCACGCTGCGGCGCAGGGAGAAGAGCGCCTGGCCCGGGTGCCGCAGGTCCCAGCACAGGATCTCGGGGTCCTGGGAAGACATGGGGTGTCACATGCTGCAAAAGAAACCCTGTGACTGCAGACTCCACCTCCAGCTCCCAGGAATGGACTCCCCCCCAGCACCGACCCCCCAGGCTTCACCCCCTAGCAGATTCCAATACCTAGGCTTTGCCTCATCTGCCTTCTAAGCTCTGCCCACAATATCCCCAGGCTCCGCCCCACCTGCCTTCCTAGCCCCACCACCAGGCTCCACCATTTGCTACCCTCCAAGCCCACCCTCCAAATGCTGCCAACTCTGCACCTAACACTACAGCCACACCCCAGGCTTCGCCCCTAGGAGCCCACCTTGCGCCCACCACTGAAGAGGCACTGGCCATCGGGGGTGAAGAGCAGGTGGGTGACGCCACCCTGGTGGCCCTGCAGCATGGCCAGCGGGGTGCCCTCAGCCCATGAGTACAGCCCGACCGTCTTGGAGTATGAGGCGCAGGCGTACAGGGGCTGCGCCGGACTGAAAGCGATGCAGGAGATGATCCCACTCTGCCCTTGCTTCTTCGCTGAGGGGACGGGGGAAGCTTGATTAGAAGTGCCAGGCAACCCTCCCCCCCAAGAAAACGCCCGTCCCTTCAGCCTGGCGGTGTTTACCCAAGAACCTCCTGATGACAGATGGAAATGCTGGCAGCACAGTCACTATGGGAGGGGGAGTTGGGTTTCACCCCCAAAACCCATGGGAATGTTCACTCTGGAACCTACTGATGGCAAGATAATGTTGGTCCCCTATTTCGCGACACAAAGGTGGGCAGTCACTGGCTGCACCCAGCATCCTGTGACCAGAACCACCTCTTCAAGCCTTGGGGCACATTGCCCATGAAGCCTAACGATGACAAAGACACGCCTGACACTAATTTCATCTGAAGAGGAGAAGTGACGGCTTGACACACATTTCCCTGTTTCCACCACATTGACTCTGACACTAGTGACAGCAAATGGACTGATCCCTCCCTCATGCCCAACTTTTCCCAGATCCCCCAAGATCCCCCCAAATCTGCCTTCCCTGTCTCCGGCCCCTCCACCTCACCACACTCCCATGATAACTTTGAAACTTAATGAAGACTCAGCCCGTTTTCATTTTGTAGAGAGCTCTGGGAGGGGGAAAGGACACGAGCAGGGTGGGGGCATGGTGACCCTCCAGCAATAAGACCAAGGCCCTGTTTGGGAAAGGAGATAAGCCCTTCTCCTTGCTACCTAGACCCAGGCACCATTCAGCCTTTGCTCAGGGAGGGCAAGAGCCCTATAGCAGCCTTGTCGCACACTGTGGGTCGTACGCACGTATTCCTCACGGCATCAAATGTCACCGGCTCTCCCACAGACCAGCCCCTGCTCCCTCCACTGGTTAAAAGACCAGAGCCCCACAAAGCCAGCTCTCCCTGCCCCATGGCAAGAGCAGTGGCTGCTACCCACCACTGCACCCCATTCCCCTCCCAGAGGTGTGGGAAAAACTCAAGCATCCTAGCCCCCACCTCTCTGCTCTATCCACTCACCCGCACTCCCCCACAGTGGAAGCCCAGAGGGGCAGGAAAAGTCCAGGGGAACTGCAGGCTGGGGGGAGGCTGCAGAACCCCCAGCAGGGCAGGAAGTGGGGAACCCAGGGCCAAGCCGAGAAGGGACACAAAGGAGGGGCTCTCACCGAAGGTGGGCCGGATCTCACATGCCCGGCCCGGCCGCTCCGTGGTGAACACTCGCACGGCCTTCTCCATCCCACAGAACAACTGTGAGCCATCGGGGGTGAAGCAGAGAGAGTGAGCGGCCATCAGCTCGTCCTGGGAATGGACACAGGTGGGGTGTCAGGATCTCTGGGCTCTCCCTGGTGCTGGGAGGGCAGGGGTGTTAGTGCTTAGAGAAGGGGGGATGGGAACCAGGACTCCTGGGTTCCCTTCCCAGCTCCGGGAGGGATGTGGGGGCTAGTAAGTTAGAGCAAAGAGGTCCAGGAGCCCCTATTATTGGGTCCTCCCTGCCCCAGCTGCAGCAGGAGGGTGCGGGGGAAGGAGAAAGGCAGACCAGGTGCCAGGCATGGTACCCACCAGGTGGTTGTAGCAGCGGAAGGTGGCACACAGGTGCCCGTGGAAAGCGTCCCACACGTGGATGGGGTTGTCCCGGCTGCTGCTGGCGAAGCTGTGGGACATGGGGCGGCAGAGGGGACCAGGTGAGGAGAGCAGAGGGAGGAAAAATACCTTTTCCTTACTAGTATCCCCCCATACTCTGAGCCAGCCAGTCCCCCCACCTTAGAGAGAAAGGTCCTGCCCCCACTCCCTTCCGACAGCCCCACCGTGGGGCAGGACAGGAGCCCAGCTATGCAGGAAAGAGGGGCAGCAATTACAAGCAGGTGGACGGCTGGGTGGAGCACATCAGTGGGAACCAGCAGTAATCATAGACGGTGTCTCCCTCGGCCATCCGCAGCACAGGACTCTGGGGAGAGACAGACACAGAGACGGTTAGGGGGCCACATGGCACGTGGGTGGGGGAGAGGGCAGGGCAGGGTCAAAAAGTGGGGCCAAGACACCTGGTTTCTCTCCCCAGCTCTCAGCTACTTTGGGGAAGGAGACCTTGTCCTTTTAACAGCACCCCTACACGCCCACTGCACCACCGCTTGCGGGACAGGACGTGACTGCCCCGGTAAGAATACCTCACCCCAGCCCTGCCCCCTACCATCTCGGCCATGGGCCCCCACTCCTGGCCGTACAACTCCGGGGGCAAGTTGTAAATCCGCAAGGTGTTGTCGGCGCTGTTGGTCAGCAAGCAGGAGCCATCCGGGGCCCTGCAGACAGGAAGAAACATTTGGGCCATCAGGGAACCCCACAACGCACCCGAAGCAGGAGAGAGAACCCAGGATTCCTGGCTCAAAGCACACCCCACCCCACCAGTCTAACCATTAGCCTTCACTCCCCTCCCAGTGCTCAGCTACAATCCCCCTGCCTCAGTTTCCCCTCCCACACTTTTGTACTTAGGCTGCAACCCCCTTGGGGAAAGGCCTCTCTCTGGGAGGGTCCAAGCTGTGGCCAGTATATCACCAGGAGGGACCCACATTTTCACTAGGGATCTGTGCCCCACTGAGCACCCTGAGGGGGCAGCCAGTCCCTGGTCAGAGTCACCAAACTCCACACCCAGCATCTGCCCCCCAACTGATGAGATGTCTCTCGGGTCCCCAGCAGCATCCTTAAGTGTGAAAGGCCCACAGGGAGCCAGCTGCCCCCCACCACAGCCCCCTTCCCCTTATTCCCAGGAGCCAGCTACTCCCCCTTTCCTACCATTTGCAGCCCTTCAGGAAGTTCTCTGGCACACAGGCGTATTCACCCCAAGCACCTGTCAGCAATTTGGGGGGCTGAAGGAATTCATAGCCTGGCAGGCTGGGAGAGAAATGGAGACACTGATGCAGAGCTCCCCCCCCCCCCCCGGGGTCTAACCAGTAAATCTCATTGTGTCGTCCCCCCCGCCCCCAGCTGAGGAGAGAACCCAGGCGTCCTGGCTCTCAGTCCCATCCCCCACCTTTAGTCCCCCATCTCCTGCTCTCCCCTTCCAGATCCAGGAACAGAGCCCGAGTCTCCCGGCTCCCACCCGTTGCTCTAACCACTAGCTCCCGCTCCTCTCCCAGAGCCAGGGAAAGAACCCAGGTGTCCCGGCTCCCACCCGTCGCTCTAACCACTAGGATGCTGGTTTTAGGCCCCTCAGGTCCAGCCTGTGCAGCCCCTGATGCAGCGGGGCCCAGCCTCGACCCCCTTCACATACTAGGACTCCTCTTGCTCCTCCTCCTCCAGCACCATTCCTCCGTCCTCCACAGCTTCACTGCCTCCTTCCTCCGGCCCCTCCGCTCCAGGGGGCTCTGGGCCCTGCCCCTCCTCTGGCACAGACCCCTCGCTCAGCGCCTCGCCCCGGGGGCTCCCCGGCGCCCAATCCATCTGGGCTGGAGACTCTGGGGACCCGGGCTCCCCTCCAGCTGGCTCCTCTGGGGCAGCACAATCCATGGAGCCCCCACTCTCCATCCCTCCGAGACCAGGGGGGCTCAGCTCAGCTCACAAGAGCACTGGGGGCATTTTGGGGCCTTCCCCAGGTGCAGCTGGTGACCCCCAGAGCCTCAGTCATCCCCAGAGAGCCAGGTGGGTGGCTGCAAAGAGAGGAAATGAAGGGTTAATACTGGGGAGAGAACCCAGGAGTCCTGGCTCCCCCCTCCCCCATCCCAGGACTCCAGGCTCCCCCCTCCCCCATCGCAGGACAGAACCCAGGAGTCCTGGCTCCCCCCTCCCCCATCGCAGGAAAGAACCCAGGAGTCCTGGCTCCCCCCTCCCCTATCGCAGGAAAGAACCCAGGAGTCCTGGCTCCCCCCTCCCCTATCACAAGAAAGAACCCAGGAGTCCTGGCTCCCCCCTCCCCCATCGCAAGAAAGAACCCAGGAGTCCTGGCTCCCCCCCTCCCCCGTCCCAGGAGTCCTGGCTCCCCCCCTCCCCCATCCCAGGAAAGAACCCAGGAGTCCTGGCTCCCCCCCTCCCCCATCCCAGGAGTCCTGGCTCCCCCCTCCCCCATCCCAGGAAAGAACCCAGGAGTCCTGGCTCCCCCATCCCAGGAGTCCAGGCTCCCCCC
>ML682121.1:838816-849885 GCA_007922195.1 Podocnemis expansa | reverse complement strand
TCTCCTCCCCATTGGCCCCTGCCGAGTGCCAGGACCCCCTGCCCCCTCACCTGCACTGTAGCAGCTGTTATAAGCCTGCTCCGGTTCGCGAGGCATGCTCTGGACACAGCGCAGCAGGATCTGTTGCAGCCCTGTGGGCGACGCCTGCCATAACACCTGCCCCATAGTGAAGGTGGGGTCGTGGAACAGCACCTGGGGGGCGGCAGGGCCGAGGGTCTGAGGGTTAGGCCATCTGTGGGGGGGATGCGCTATGGGACCGTTCCCCTCTAGGGGCACCACCTGGTCCTTACCTGCGTGTAGATGAGATACAGCCCTGTCTGCTTCACAGTGACATTGGGGCCCCGAACCTCCAGCGCCCGGCCCTGGTGCAGGGAGGGCAGCCACCAGATCTCAGTCACGTCCCCCTCATCTGTGGGGAAGATGGCAGCTGTCAGTGCCCCTCCCTCTGGGCTCCCGGTCCCCTTTCCTCCATCTCACATCAGAGCCCGCTCCTTGAGCCAGGGAAAGAGCCCAGGAGCCCTGGCTCCCAACCCCCCCATGCTAACCATTAGCACCCACTGCCCTCCCCGAGCCAAGGAGCGAACTCGGGGGTCTGACTCACGATTGGTGAAGCGATGGCTGGGAACCAGGTGAAGAACCGATCGTTTTCCTGGGGGTCAGGCGGAAAGAAAATGCCATGACGTGTCCATTCCCGAATACTCGCCTTCCTTTTCCCACAACCCGCTCTCTCCTGTGCCACGTGGCTGCCAGAGCCCAGTTCGCCCCATGGGCTTGGAGCCGTTGGGAATTCAAACTGCCCCACGGGGATCCCACCGCTGACACAAAGTCATGCACGGCTGAATGAACACTTGTCTGTTCCCTTCCTCCCCCCCACCACACCACATGCTCTGTGGGTCCCAACACAAGCTTCCCACATTGGGTGCCGTCCCCAGCGCCTCTCCTGCTGTCTCAGCAAAAGGTCCGTGGGTTACGCTGAGTAATCAATGCTCGGTCTTGCTGCTTGCCCCATGTCAGGATGTTGGCGGTAAGCGGGAGCCACACAGCCCTCAGCAGCCATGGATCAGGGGGCAAAAGTTGGACAGAGAAGCCAGCTCTGACCTCTGTGCAGCCAAGAGTGATTCCAAATTGGCCCCTGCGGAGCTAAGATCAGCATCCGGCCCTTCTGCTGAGTCCAGCATGTTCTACTTTCACTTTTTGTTCTCTGTTTTCCTCCCTCTTTATATGTTTAAAGGTGCTTGGTTCCCCCTGCCCTGGGGCCCTGAGCTAATCATGCTTCCCTAGATGGAAAAGACCCTGATCCCTGCCCCTCTGAGCTAGCCCAGGGGGGTCTGGATTGGAGCAGGTGACCCCCCAGAGGGGAAAGGCCTCGTGTCCCCTGCCCAGACTCCAGCCTCAGACACTCACGGTGCTGGTGCCGCTGGTCCTGCTGCCGCGAGGTGTCCGCTGAGCCCCTCTTCCCCCGTCTCCACACCGGGGACACCCTGCTGCCTGCAGCCTGAGGACCGCCCCACTCCGCTGGCCCCTGAATCGACAGCAGACATGAGAGGCTTAGCCCTGGCAAAGCTCCCTTTGCTCTGTCCCCCACCCCCCCAGCTGGGGAGAACCCAGGAGTCCTGGCTCTCAGCCCCCCTTCTCTAACCACTAATCCTCTCCCCCTCCCAGCTGGGGGGGAAGAAACTAGGTATCCCAGCTAGGGTTACCAGATGTCAGGCAAAAGGCGGATGTGCCTGCCTTTTTACCTTCACGTCCTCCATCCGGCAGGCATTTTAAAAATACATGATTTTGTCTGGCTTTTTACTTATAGGGGTTAAAGTATGCTGGAACGCGCCAGAACACCCTATTTTGGGGGGAAAGCGTTCCAGGACCTCTTAAACCTGAAGACTGTTACAGTAATACTACATTTTCTCCATGTGCCCTCCAATGTCCTCCTTTTCGTACTTCCCTGTCTCCTTTCCATGCTTTGGTGTCTGGTAACCCTAATCCTGGCTCCCACTCGCTGGCTACCCGCCCCCCTTGTGTAAATACCAAGGCTGGTGTGGGTAATATTTCAACGACCTCCACAGAGAGGAAAACTGCCAACATTTTGTTGGCTCCGCGGCCAGGCCTGTTACCTGCTCTGGGAGGGGAGTGGGGACTAGTGGTTACAGCAGGGGACTGGCAGCCGGGACTCCTGGGTTCTCTCCGTGGGTCGGTGGTTGGGGCTGGGAGCCAGGACTCCTGGGTTCTCTCCCTGGCTGTTGCAGGGTAGTGGGGGCCAGTGGTTAGAGCAGGGGGCTGGGAGCCAGGGCTGCTGGCAGTCTCTCCTGCACTCGCTCCCCGGCGGTGCTTTCCCAGCTATTTCTTGCCCGTTTCCTCCTAACCCGCCGAGGGAAAGGGTCAGCCGCAAGTTCGCGGCTCTGCTCGGCCCAGCGCCCGTGGGAGGGGGCTGGTTGTTAACCCCTTGGGGTCTCCCCCTCGCCCCTCTCCGGGACCGCTTCGCCCCCAGCTCGCTGGGGAGAGCAGGCGGCAGGGAAATTGCCCGGTAAGTCGCACCGTCCCCAGAGAACCCAGGCGTCCTGGCTCCGCATCCCCCCTGGCGTGACCCACAGACCCCCTTGCACTTCGCGAGTGGGGCAGGGAACCAAGCCCCCCCCCGGGTTAACCCCCTGGCCGCCCCCCTCCCGGAGCCCTAGTCCCAGTGCAACCCCCTCCCCGAGCCCCTCTAACCACTACCCCGCACTGCCCTGCAGCGGAGCCCGCACGCATGGGGGGCAAGGGGGCGTCTCTCACCTGATTCTGTCCATGGGGCCCCGTCTCTCCCCTCCTGGCGGCCACCAGCTGCCCCCGGAGCCGAGCCAGCTCCCCCTCCAGGGCTCCCAGCTGAGCCTGCTGGCTGAGCAGGGCGAGGAGACAGGCCAGGACCCCCAGGGCCGCGGCCCCCCCTAGCCACAGGGCCCCCACAGCCTGGCGCTCTGAGTCCTCAGCCATGGGGCCTGGAGCGAGTCCCCCCTTGGCTTTGGCTTGCGGGGACCCTGCGCTCAGGAATCCTCTGCTGTCACTGGCAGACCCCACTCCCTGGCTGCACCCCAAATCTCCTTCAAATCCCCCCCAACTCCCACCCAGCTGCACCCTAAATCTCCTTCACAGCTCCCCAGACATGTCCAAAAGCCCATGCCCAGAGCCCCCTCAAATCTCCTTAAAGTCCTTGCCCAGAGACCCCCAAAATCCCACACGGAGCCCCCACCCCTTCCCTAGCTGCACCCTCAGAATCTGCCAAATCTCTCCCAATACCCCCAAAATCCCACACCCAAGGCTTCCCACCTCTTGCCTAGCTGCACCCCAAATCTCCTTTAAATCCCTGCCCAGACTCGCCCAAACCTCTCCAGCCTTTTCTCCAAGCTCTTCCCTAAATCCCTCCTGCTGCACCCCCCCAACCAATCCCCCTCAATCTCTCCTTGCCCCAGACCTGCCACACCACAGACACTTCTGTCCCCTCCAATCTCACCCGCTGCCTCCCCGCCCCAGCAGGGCTGACAGAGAGGTGCTCGGGATCCAGGGGCCGCCCTGTGGGTCGCAGGGGTGACTGGCAAGGCCCCGGGGGAACCCAGCTGGTGGCGGGTGCTGGCAGCCGGTTCTTGCGTAAGGAGAAGGCTGGGCGTGGGGCAGGAAACTGGCCAGTGCCCCGCTGCCAGCTGTGTCCGTCTGCCAGTTGGATGTTGCTTGGGGCCTCTGGACCCCAACCAGGCTGTGGCAAGGGGCTGGGGAGCCCCCTGCTTGCCCAAGTCATATCTTGAGGTCACCCCCCACCTGAATTTTGACCTCCCCCGGGAATCCTCCCCCAAATATAAACACCTCCTTCCAGATGCCCCCTAAAATCTCCACATCTCCCAAATCTACCCTCCTTGGGAGGTTGCTCCCAAATATCCCCCCAAAATCTTTGTCTCCCATCTAATCCCCTCTGTACAGGTTCCCCCCCAACTCTTCGTCCCTACTGTTTCTCCCAACGTGGAAGACACCTCCAAGTCTCCAGCACCTCTGAGTTCAGCCCAAATTTTCCAGAGAGCCCCCTGGACTCACTCCCAAATGTCTGGCCCCTTCCTGCTTGCCCCAGGCCTCTAAAATTCAAAGTCACCCTTTGATTTCCATGCTACCCCTTCATCATCAAATTCTTGGCATTAATTCATTCATATTTGCATAGGAGGGGTGAATGCGCTCAACCGACCGGATGTGGGCAACAGCAGGGAAATTTCTCCTCCTCCCGAACAGAAGAGAACCCAGGAGTCCCGGTTCCCAGTCCTTGCCCCACTCTAACTACTAAACACCATTACACTTCCAGAGTTGGGGGAGAAGCCAGGAGTCCTGGATCCCAGCAGCCCCCCTGCTCTAACCACTAGATCCCACTCCCCTCCCAAAGCTGGGGAGAGAACCCAGGAATCCTGGTTCCCAACCCCCAACCCCCACCATGCCACCTTCGGGTACCTACCCCACAGCTAACGTTACCCCTCCGCTCCAGTCTGTAGCCCCCTTCCCTTTTGACTTTCATTCTCCAAGCTGGTTATGCAGGGCTCCCTCACCCGGCACTGAGATGCGGCCACCTCTGGGGCGGGGCGGCTGTTTATACAGTGGCCGTTGAGATAAAGCTGAGTCCCACGTTTTTCTCAGGAATTAAAGCCTACAATAATCAGTTTGTTCTAGTAAGTGAGAAAACAAGATAAGCTATTGCACTCCTGACCCATCCACCCACAGCCGGAGCTATCAATAGTGGCCTTCACCCCTCGAGTCAGGATCAAGGGGCCCTGGCGTGGCTGGGAGATCAGGGATCTGTGGGTCGGGACAGCAGGGCATTAGCCAAGGAGGGCAGGGAGCCAAGATGTGGGACAGCAGGATAGGTGATGAAAAAGGGGTGAGACATCCCATCTCAAGGTCCCACCCAATTTCTCCCCACAGTACCATGTATGAACAGTGGTTGCCTGTGCTGTAGCACCCTCAGCTGGGCATGCAAACCTCTGTTGAGGCCTGCCTCAGTTTCCCCGTAGACAGCCAACCTACACCTGTTGTGCAAACCGCACCTCCTCCTGGTTGCCTAGCCCCCTGCTCCATCTCTGGCGCTACACCCCACTGATTCAAGGCAAGCTCTTTGGTCCAGGAGCAAGTAACACCTCTCGACCCAGGGAGAAGCAAAACCCTGAAAAGCCCGCTGCCGAAGGCTGAGTCGGCACTAAGCCCTCCAGACCAAGCGGCGACATTGGTGTGAGCCCGTGAGAGGCATTAAGCGACTGAGGCAGGTGGGAGAGGAAATCAAGAGGCGGGGGCACAGAACTGGCTGGAGAGGTGATCTCGGGGATTTCTGCGGCCTTCGTTCTTTGCCGTGGCCGGGGAGCCGGCGTGGCCATTCCTGGTTGAATAAATGAACTTGTGCCAAAGAAGCGACTTCAGTCAGATCGCTCCCTCCCCACCCCAGAGAATCCAGACCAGACAATGCCCCACAGATGTCGCAAAAGAGACCATTATTTTCATTCTTTTTTAATAACAAAGTCTGCATTAAAGTACTCTATCTTGTGTGCCCGCCCCCCCACGGTGACAAGAGAACAAGTGTGAAAATCATCCTTGGTGTGATGAACAGAGTGTGAGTGTGAAAATCAGGGTCACTTTTTTGCGGGGTGGGAGGGAGAGAAGGGTATGCTTCCCTGTGTAAGAAAAAACCCTTAGCATGGGGACATTTTCTTGCTCTTGCTCTGGGGTAGGGGAAGGCATGATCATGGCATGTGAGGAGTGTGCAGCACCTCCCCCCCCCGCACTACAGGCACTGTGCCCCTGAACTGGGGTGAATGGGTCGGTGAGCCCTCTGCCAGCTGCAACGCACGCTGCGCCCCATGTGCCAACATCCCCAGCAGGGGAAGGGGAGAATTTCTCAGAGCGTTCGGGACAGGAAGTGCAGGAGGCGCTGCCTGGTATCATGAGGAAGGGGATGGGATTGGCCAAGACATCGGGGTCCCTGCACTCTCTGACCCCTGAGCTTGGGCTAGAACCTAGGAGTCCCGGCAGCCCCCTCCCACTCTAACCACTAGCCCACACTGCCCTCCCAGAGCAGAGAAGCGTGGAGTCTGAGCTCGCAGCCCTCACTGCTCTAACCACTAGATCCTACTCTCCTCGCAGAGCTGGGGAGGGAACCCAGGAGTCCTGGCTCCCAGCCCCCGCCTGCTGCAGTACTCAGCGCCATTGCCCTCCCAGGGAACCCAGGAGTCCAGCCGGCCGGCCCAGGGCTCAGTGCACCTGGAAGAGGCCGAAGTAGGTGAGGTAGCGTTCGGCCTTGAGCCGCACGCCGGGGATGGTGCGGACGCGCAGGGCAGAGTTGGGCTGCAGCAGCAGTAGCCCAGACACCTGGCAGACCCGCAGCTCTGGGTCCTGCGGGCCGGCGCTGGTCGGGGGAAACTGCTCCAGGCAGCGGAGAGCCAGCACCCCGTCCACCACCACGTCTAGCTTCATGTACACCGTCCGGCCCTCATTGAAATGCACCTGCCGGGAACAGAGAGAGGGTGAGTGGAACCCAGGAGTCCGGGCTGCCAGCCCCCCCACTCCAACCACTAGCCCCCATTCCCCTCCCAGAGCTGGGAGAGAACCCAGGAGTCTGGGCTCCCAGCCCCCAGATCACCACCCTACCCAGAGACCCCAGAGATCGGCCGTCCCCTCACCTGGCAATACAGGTAATACAGGGCCCCCCGGAGAACGGTGAATTCCCCCTTGGCCGGGTCGTAGCTCACGGGGCTGCTCGCATTGAGCTGTGTCGCTGCCCAGCCGCGGATCGTCCCATCAGACTCTGGGGAGGGGCGGTGTACAGAAAAGGAGAGAGCAACAATTGGGGGGGGGGAGGTTACTTCCCCTCCCACCTCGTCTGCCCTGCCACTTACCCCAAGCCACCCCCCAGGGATTATCCTACAATCTTAGGGCTCCCCCTGCTGGGTGCTCTTGAAAAGGCAGGGAGACCTCCCCCTCCCTGCGCCCCAAAAACGAGCGCTTACCAGGCCCCACTCCCCCACTCCACTCTACAGAGTCCCCTCCCAGAATCGGGGAGGGAACCCAGGAGTCCGGGCTCCGTGCCCCCACCCAACCCAGGGTGAATTGCTGTCTTCACACGGCCCCTCCTGGGATTACCTGAGTAGATCCCGGCTCGGCCTTCTGTAGTTCGCACTGAAACACAGACCAACACATGCCATCAGTACACTGGGGCAGGGGCGGCTGGCAGCCAGGACTCCTGGGTTCCTCCCCTGGCTTGGGAGGGGCGTGGGGGCGAGAGATTAGAGCAGGGAGCCAGGCTGCTTTAGCCCCTAAATAGATGCATACATTTTTAAATGCCTCTGCCCACCACTCGCCCACCCGAATGGACACACTACAGTGCTGGCTGCCCCCCAAGATCTCTCTCACCTTCGAAATGCGCAGCAGATGCTGGGGTCACTGCAGGTTTTGGGGAGCGATTCTTCTTCCTCTTGGGAGCTGCAGAAACAAACACAGAGTCACACTCAGCTGGGTGCAGTATGGGTCTCATGACACACAGGGACACTGTTTGGGGACCTCCCGCTGGGGGGGCCGTGTGATACCTACACAGATAACTGGATCTGCCCACCTTTGCTCTAACCACTGGACCCCACTCCCCTCCCCTCCTGGAGCCAGGCAGTGAACCCAGGAGTCCAGGCTCCCAGCCCTGTTTCGCTGGGGAGGGTGCTGTGGGAGCCACCCTTTGGGGGTTCACTCACCCGATCTCCGTTCCCGCGGGGCCTCCTCTTCACCCAGATTCTGCAGGAACCAGCTGTGAGATCTGCGACCAACAGGGGGCACCAGCTGGGCAGAGGAGAAAGCAGGGGGAGGCGTTAATGGTGGCAGGGTGGTGAAGTGACCCCCCCAGTCTGAACTACACAATCACACCCCTAAGTAACACACCTTTGTAGGGGAGGGAATCCTGTCCTGGGTGTCTCGGGAAGGCCATGAGTTACTCCTATTTTGTTCATGGCCCTCATCCCTTGGGGGGGAAGCCAGTCTCCCCCATCTCCCCCGCCAGAGAATGAGCGAAAGAGAGAAGGAAAGAAGGAAAAGGTCCATGGCAAATGAAAGCGAAAGAAAGCAAAGAGGAGCAGAAAGAAAAGAGGGTGGAGGGTGAAAAACAGAATGAAAAAATGGGAGGGGAGCGAAGGAGGCAATGGACAAAAGCAAAGAACAAATTAAAAAACAAACTAGGAAACAAACAAGAAAAGCAAAAGAGAACAGAGGGTGAGAGAGGATCAGGTGAATGAGTGAAAGGCCGACAAGGGTAAAACAAGAACAAACGAAAAAAGAGGAAGGCGGAAGAACGAACGGTGACGAAATGACTGAAGTGAAGAATGGATGAAAGACTGAAAAAGATGGAGAGCGAATTAATGCATGAAGGATGAGGGGTAAATGGGAAGAGCATGAGGCTGTGAGAAAGAAAGAATAAATAAGCCCGCAACGAAGGAAAGGAAAATGAAGAATTAGTGATGAGACACATGAAAAGAGAGGAGGAAGAAAAAACAGAATGAAAGGATGAGTGGAAGAAGACAGACAAATAATAAAAATCTAATAAAAACAAAGATAGAAAGAAATAACAAATAGACAATAAAATAAAAATAAATACAAGCATAGAAAGGAATAACAAATAGGCAATAAAAATAAATACAAGTACAGAAAGGAATAACAAATAGGCAATAAAAATAAATAAAAGTATAGAAAGAAATAATGAGTAGACAAAAAGTGAAGAACAACTGAATAAAAGGCAAGAGAATGGAAAAATAAAAGCAAAAGAAGACTGGGGAGGACGAACCATGAAATGAACAGACAAAAGAGTGAGGAAAATAAGTGAAGACCAACCAAAGAAACAAGGAAAAGGACAAACGAATGACAAAACAACTGAAGTGAAGAATGAACAAAAAATTAAATAAAAAAGGAGTGAAAGGAAAAATTAAGCTGGGGGGGGACCCCTGAGAAATAAAGGAATGGGAGAAGGAAAGAAGGGAAGAATGAAAAGGTGAGCGCTGAAATTGAAGGAAGGAATGAAGAAAGAGAGAAAAAGAGAAGAAAGACAGGGTGGAAAAGGAAACGCCTGAGAAACTGAGTGCGAGAAAGAAGAGCTGAAAAATAAAAGAGCACGAAAGGTGGGCAGGGAATTCACAGCCAATACACACCAGTTCCAGTGGGCCTGGACTCTCCGGCAAGTCCTAGCAAAAGAAAGATGCGGGAGTCAGAGCAACGTCACCACGCAGGGGAGCTGAGACCCCGAATCCTGACCCCCAGCCCCTGCCGGCCCAGCCCTGTGCCTCAAACTAAGTGGGCGGAGGATTCCTGCATGACCAGCCGCCCACCCAGAGGTGGCTGCATCTCAGCACCAGGTGAGGGGTCCCCGGCCAAACAGCTGCCCTGCCCCAGAGGCGGGTGCACTTTGGAGGCAGGTGAAGGATCCGCTATGAACTCTTGGGGACCTTTTGGCGGGAGGGAGCTGGGGGAAGTTGCTGTGGAGTTATACAACGGGTTAGACGGACATCCTGGCTTGGGCGCGTCACGCCCTGGGATGTGGGGTCACTTCTGGCACCTTTGGCAAGTGACTCACTAGGGAACCCCGGCCCGCTGGCCAAATTCCAGTTTCGTATTTCCATTCTGCCTTCCTAAATGCTACGGCTGCATCTGGGCCAGGCACAGGGTCCCTGCATAACCAGTCATCCCGGTGCCAGGTGAGGGGTCCCTATGCAAGCAGCCGCCCTGCCCCAGAGGTGGCTGAGTTTCAGCCCCAGAAAGTGGGGCTGCAGGTGGCGTGGGGGAGCTGGGAAGCAGCGACGGCAGGGGTCACATGAAGGCACCGAAAAAGCCGTGTGTTTGCATGGGGTTGTGTTTTAGAGGGTTGTGTGTTGGCACAATAAGCAGGTGCTGGTGTGTGGGTAGCAGTGTGTGTCTGCTGCGCGTGGTGGGATGTGAGCAGCAGGGGTCACGCTTGCCGAGTGGGGTGTGAAGTGTGATGGGCATGAGGCCTGTGTGGGCGCACAGAGATCTGTGTGTGTGTACACAGTGATGTATGTGTGCGTGCACAGCGGTATGTCTCTGTGAGTGCACAGTGGTGTGTGTGTGCGTGTGCGTGTGCACACACTGATGTGTGTACCTGTGTGTGCACAGTGGTGTGTGAATGCACAATGCTGTGTCTGTGCACAGTGATGTGTATCTGTGTGCGCACAGCAGTATGTCTGAGTGCACAGTGCTGTCTGTGTGTGAGCACAAGTAGAGTGTGCTTCTGTATGTGCACTGTGATGTGTGTCTGTGTGCACGCAGCATGTGGCTCTGTGTGTGTGCATGGTGATGTGTGTGTGTACAGTGGTGTGTCTCTGAGTGCACAGTAGTGTGCTTTTGTGTGTGCACAGCAGTGTGTGTCTGTGTGTGCACAATGGTGTGTGTCTCTGTGTGTGCACAGTGGTGTGTCTGAGTGCACAGAGCTGTTTGTGTGTGAGCACAAGTAGAGCGTGTTTCTGTGTGTGCACTGTGATGTGTGTCTGTGTGTGTGTGTGTATGCAGCACGTGGCTGTGTGTGTGTGTGTGTGTGTGTGTGTGTGTGTGTGTGTGTGTGCATGGTGAGATGTATCTGTGTGTGTACAGTGGTGTGTCTCTGAGTGCACAGTACAGTGTGCTTCTGTGTGTGCACAGCAGTATGTGTCACTGTGTCTGTGTGTGTACAGTGATGTGTGTATCTGTGTGCGTGCAGTGCTGTGTCTGTGTGTGTACAGTGATGTGTGTATCTGTGTGCGTGCAGTGCTGTGTCTGTGTGTGCGCACAGTAGAGTGTGTCTGTGTGTGCAGAGCGATGTGTGTGTCTGCGTGTGTGCGCACAGTAATGGGGCGTTTGTGTCCCAGGTGTGGGTGTTGTGGAGCAGCAGGGGGGGGGTCTCCCCTACTCCTCCATCCTCCCCTGACCCCCCCCCCCGGGGTGCTGAGCTCCGCCCCAGGGGGTGGCGGCGGGGCCGGGGCCGGGGTCCCGGACACTCACCCTGGGCGCGGGGAGCCGCGGAGCCGCCCGAGGACACCGGGGGGTACAGGCGGGGGGGG
>ML682121.1:793573-838416 GCA_007922195.1 Podocnemis expansa | reverse complement strand
GACAGAAAGTGTGAGTGTGACACACACAAAGTGCGACACTGAGCGTGTGTGATTGTAGGACACTGCATGTGTGTGCATGACACCCAAAGTGTAAGTGTGACACACTGAGGCTGTGTGACAGCGTATGCATGATTATTTGACACTGTGTGTGCGTGCATGCAGCTGCATGACTGTGTGAGCGTGACACACTGAGTGTGTGTGACTGTGACACTGTGTGCATGTGCATGACACACAGTGTGTGTGTGACCCTAAGTGTGTGATTGTATGATACTCTGCACATGCATGACAGTGTGTGACCCACTGAGTGTCTATGGCACGGTGTGCATGCATCTGCATGACACACTGAGTGCGAGTGTGACACTGAGTGTGTGCGTGATTGTATGACAGTGTGTGTGTGTGTATGCATGACGCAACAAGTGTGTGTGATACTGTATGTGTCTATGATTGTAGGACACTGTGCATGTGCGTGCATGACACCCAAAGTGTAAGTGTGACACACTGAGGCTGTGTGACACTGAGTGTATGCATGATTGTTTGACACTGTGTGTGCATGCGTGCGGCTGCATGACACAGTGTGAGTGTGACACACTGAGTGTGTGTGATTGTGACACTGTGTGCATGTGCATGATGCACAAAGTGTGTGTATGAGAGACCCACTGAGTGTGACACTGAGTGTGTGATTGTATGATACTGTGCACGTGCATGACAGTGTGTGACCCATTGAGTGTGTATGGCACTGTGCACATGCATCCGCATGACACACCAAGTGCAAGTGTGACACTGAGTGTGTGAGTGATTGTATGCTAGTGTGTGTGTGTGTATGCATGACACAACAAGTGTGTGTGACACTGTATGTGTCTATGATTGTAGGACACTGCATGTGCGTGCATGACACCCAAAGTGTAAGTGTGACACATTGAGGCTGTGTGACACTGCGTGTATGCCTGATTCTGTGTGTGTGTGTGTGTGCCCGCGCACACGCGCCCCTGCATGACACAGTGTGTGAGTGTGACACACTGACTATGTATGCCACTGTTTGCATGCACATGAGACATCAAGTGTGAGCATGCCACTGAGTATCAGAGTGATTGTGTGGCACTGAGTGTGAGTGTGCATGTGCATGACACACCAAGTGTGCGAGAGGGACAAACCATGTGTGTGTGCGTGCATATGCATGCGCGCAACACTTTGTACATGTGACACCAAGCGTGTGGGTGACACCATTTGAGCGTGTACAACAGTGCGTGTGTGCGAGACAGACAGACACCAATCTCTGAGCGTGTGTGTATGTGTGGCAGAGAGCTGTATGTGACAGAGTGAGCGACGGGTGTGCAAGCGAGGCGGGGTTCTGTCAGGTGTGCGAGCAAGGGGCCCACGTGTCTGTGACCAGGGGACGCAGCAGCTTGTCCCGGGTGAGCTGCTCCGCTCAGGCCAGCTCCGGCCCAGGGAACAAACGCTGACCATTGCAGAGACCTGGCCTGTGCCCCCAGCGCCCCGACTACGCCCACGGTGCCCTATGGCGGGGCTCCCAGCACCCCCCCCCCCCGAAACTAAGGGCAAACAAACAGTCACCTCTGGGGCAAGATGGCGGTTTATAGTAGGCTCCCCCCTGCAGCGTGAGGTCTCTTTTGTATATAGGGAAGAAAACAGTCAGGGTCTGGGAGCGGACCCTTAACCGGGAAGGAAGGGGTTAAAACCGCCTGCGGTTTCAAAAGCCCAGCTGCGTTGGCCGGGAATCGAACCCGGGTCAACTGCTTGGAAGGCAGCTATGCTCACCACTATACCACCAACGCTGTGCAAAAGAAATCATTGCTGCAAGAGAGAGGCCCTACTAGGAGGGAGCGGAAAAATCACTGGGCGGAGAAGAGTTCGCTCGCTTGTACTTCCTTCCCAGCTGGCTCACCAAAGGGGGGGAAAAAAAAAGAAAGGACAACAAAACAGCTCCTGGCAGCGGTGGGATTCGAACCCACGTCCCCGGAGAGACTGGAGCCTAAATCCAGCGCCTTAGACCGCTCGGCCACGCTACCGACAGTGGCCACCCCATTTTCTCAGTTTGGGAATGGGTGGGGTCCTGTGGGGTGAGAGGTTAAAAAGGCCACAACTGGGTTGAAAGGCCCAGGGGTAGGGGGCACTGGTGCGACATTTCACTTTTTTGCGGGTGAGGCCTGCCTCAGTTTCCCGTACAACACCCAGCCCTGCCCAAGTGGGCTGCAGCAGGCAGAAATGGTTTTTTCTAGCACAGCTGCAGAAAGGAAAACCATCTCTTCCTCCCTTGGGGACCTGCAGAGATTTAGAAACTATTTTCCCCTCCCAACTCAGGTCAGAAAGTCGAGCATGTGGGAATGTTGGGAAAAACAAAACCACATAGGTCTGGATTGGTCAAACCATCTGCTTTCAACTTTGACCCTTTCCAAAAATAATCACAAAACCATCATTTGCTCCCCTATTTTCCATGAAAAGTTGCCTCCTGTAGGAGTTTCCCCCCCCAGGAAAAGGTTAGTGTCCAATGAACTCTATTTTTGCTCTCAGATTATTTTGCAGACCTTGGAAAATTCATCTGCTTTACAGTCTGGAGCCAAGCCTGACAATTGCTGCTGCTGCTGATGTTCGTTGCAGTTTCCAGCCCGTCTTCCTGCGCAATCTGTAGCAGCACTAATCTGTAAACATCACTGAAAGGCAAATCGGAGTCCAAATGGCATCGTGAATTCAATCCCAATCAAGCATTGATTTCTAATCCCATAGCCTTGATCTCACTTCTAATCCAAAAGCAAAAATATTGCCAGTTCTAATGTGGAAAGAAAGGCTGAAAAATCCCTAATATCCAATTCCAGTCCAATATTTCAGTCCCAGATCCTGTGCTAATTTTAATCTAATCCAGATCGAGCACTGATAGCTAATCCCATAGCCTCAATTTCACTTCTAATCCAAAAGCAACATATTGCTGACTCTAATCTGGTGAGAAGAGCTGACATCTCCCCTAACCCCAGGCCAAGATTTCAATCTGAGAGCCTGTGCTAATTTTAATCTAGAACACCCATAACCTTGGTTTGCATCAAGGTGCCCAAAGTATTGTTGTCGCTAAATCAAAGTGCGTTGCTAATCTCCTGTTCCATCCCTGATTCGGTGCTAATTTCAATCCTGGTCCAAGCGTTCCAGCCTAATTCCAATCCAGATTTAATCGCTATCTGGTCTGAAGCCAAATTTTTCAATGAGTCCCCCTTTCGGGGCTAACGTAAAGGCTGTTTCTTCCTCGAGTGCTGCTCACATCCATTCTAACTCAGGTGTGTACATGTCGCAGGGCACGGTCATCCAGAAGCTTTCTGCCCTAGCCAGTCCCCGTAGGGTCAGTCACCAACGCCCCCTTGGTCCCACACTTTAGGTGGCACTGACCCTGCCTCCCCTTCAGTGCCTTCTTTCCGCCCGGGTGATGGTCTTGGAACTTTTGCCCTTGCTTCCTGCAAGCGTCTGGTTTTTCCCCATACTTTTTTTTCTTGCTCCACTTTGAGTATAATCATGCCTCCTGTCAGTTTCCAGCTTCTAAAGAGATTGGGCAGGTTTTTTTGCCTTAAGCGTCCCACTGACCTTTGCTGCTCCAGGTGCAAGCATTGACCACAGCACCAGCTCCACCATGTGCTTCATGTGGTAAGGTCTTCTTAGTCAGCAACCTACATGAGAAGTGCCGGGGTAAGAGCCACAGGGCCAACAAGTGCCATAGACACTGGTCGTTCAAGCTGGGGACCAGAAGGAGCAAGAACGTCGCCTCTGGATCATGGCCATGGAGTAGCCCTCCGTTCAGCATCAGTGCCGGTTCACGCACCAACAGCACCAGCGCCACCTGTGCAGACAGCCCATTCCACACCGGCAACCCCTCCGCCCAGGTCTCTGTTGGACCCCCGGGTTCGCAATGTAACTGCGATGGACTGGCGACACCCACCAAGGAGACGGACACCAATTTCCTGTAGAAAAAAATTTATAGTGGTCGCATAAAGGCATACAACGAAATAACAACAACGTCTCGGGGGGGGGGGAACAGCTACACAGTGAAAAGACTGCAAGATACAAGTGGGACAATAAACAGCTATGTAGTAAAAGGACTATACAGGGTACAAATGAAAAGCCACACTGATAAACAATGCATAAATGGGAAAAAACTACACTTATAAACAATGCATAAATGGTATTATAGAGAAAAGAAAAAAAGGGGGGGAAGAAACAAATCGAGAGAGGTAGAACAACTGTCTCAGTTTATAATACCTGTCCTAGCACTGAAGTGGAACCCAAAGCGAGGAGACAGACCAGCTGCAGCATCCCAGGACGTAATCGTTCGGCCAGCAATTCCAGTACACCCAAAAGTCTCGCGGGCAGGAGCTCCCTGTCTCGGTCAGGGGATCAGTCCAATCGGTTCGTGACGTGCCCTTTAGCGCTCGAGGGTGGGAGAACACTCGAGCCAACCGAGGAAGGGGCTTAAATAGTGGACTGCACGGCCAGAGTATAAAATAGGCAATTGGAAGAAGTGAGGTGCAGGTCAGGACCAATGATGTGACTGGGATCCTGGACAATGATCCCTCCTTTGTGGTGATGGGGGTGCTGAGAAACTGTTTAGGGGGATAGAAACTCACCCCCCCTTGATGACACAAGGCATGGGAGGTAGAAACTTACTCAGGAAACTGAGGCCCATCAGGAGAGATCGATACTTAACACTCTTCCCCTTGAGCTGCATAGCCCGGAGATGAGACCCATCAGGGGAGATCGCTGCTTAACATTCCTCCCTGTGGGCTCCATAGTCTAGAGGGCTATGGCGGGGCGGGCATTATGTCTGGCACCGCCATTGACAGCCTCCATCAGGGAAAAAGACAGCCCTGTGCCAGAAGAGAGGAGGCTGCTGCAAAACCCCTGGCGTCTGGAGGGAAACCCTGACCCGGGCACCGGTTCAGATCCTCTGCACAGGCACAAGGACCCCCCCCCGCCCAGGGATGTGAAGCTTCGGGCCATCCCAGCTTCATCTATGCCAGAGGCCTTTAAGGCAGCAAGAGCACCGCTGCAACCGTCGACACCCCCTCCACAACCGAGACCAATCGCACCGAGGGGGAAGCCTTCGCTTTTATCAACAGCCTGGCCCAGACCTCAGCATGGGCCTGGTCCTGCTGCATGCCCAGATCTGGTGCAGGACCCTGGCCGGGACAGGAGCCCATCCCGGGACCAGGTGTCCACTCCTTCCTCACTGGTGCCCCAGCACCAGCTCTTGCCTTGTCCGATGCAGCCCGACTCGCCCTCCTCAGGATCGCAGTGTAGGGAAGGAGAAGAGCTCCAGCTAGCTCTGCACTCATCTCCATATGTTCCTTCTTGCGACCAGTCACCAGTCTTCTTATCACAGCCTTGCTCCTGGTCCAGATCCTCAGGGGATGCTTGATGCCCAGCACCGGTGTCGAAGATCTTCATCCTCTTTGGCAGTGGCCACAGTACGCCCAGCTGGAAGCATTGAAGAAAGCGGTCAACATCAGCATCCTGGCACTGGTCGAGAGGACACAGGTCCCATGACTCAGTGTTGCCTCCACCGTCTTAGTGTTCCTCAACAGCTGCAGCATCAACTCCACCCAAAAGCTGTGCAACAAGCTGGACCTCCTCCTAAACTTAGAGAAATCAAAAGTGGCTGCTGCAAGCAGGAGTGCCAGGGTTTAAAAGTTAGCCGGACCGACCCTGAATGCCGTTCCAGGGCCCACTATTTTTAGGGGTGCAGTGTTCTGGGCCCCCTAAAAACAGAAAATGGTGCTGGACTGCTGCGTTCCGGGGCCCACCATTGAAAACAGCAGGACCTAGAACGCAGCCATTTTCTATTTTTAGGGGCCGAATGTTGGACCCCTAAAAATAGCAGCTCCAGAATGGTGTTCCCCTGCATTTCAGCAGGGAGGAGAGGGGTGTTGCTGGGAAGGACCCCAACCCGCCTCAGGCCCCATGCCAGGCCCCACCCCAGCCTGGGGCCTGCCTCCACTCCACCCCCCCAGCCGATCCCAGGACGAGCTGCTGCCCCAACTGGGGGCCTGCTGCTTTGTCCCCAACTGTGCTGCCACCTCGACCTGGGGTCTGCCACCACCAGTAAGTGCTGGGGCAGCCTGGCTCATGCTGGGCAGGTGTATTGGGGGCAGGGGGTAGAATTTGGGGACAGGGGAATGGATATTGGGGGCAGTAGCTGGGGTGGTTGAAGGGGTCCCACCTGATTACAGCGAATCAGAAGAAATAGCACAACCTCGAGGTCAGAAGGGCCCTCATGACATACATCGAGTGAACCAGACCCTCAGCGGTTGCTGAAAGCATGAAAGGCCAGGCAGTAACAGCTCAATGCATCTCGTTCTGGACGACGAACTGCATTCAGGACTGCTACTACAGAGCAAACACTCCTGTCCCAGGAAAAAATCAAGGCCCGTTCGACTAGCATGCAAGCAGCCTTCCTCGCTCAGGTCCCGATCCAAGAGATATGCAGAGCGGCAACCTCATCGTCAGTGCAGACTTTTGCATCTCATTATCTCCTACGAGTGGGGAAACTGTGATTCCATCCACCACCCCAAAGACAGCTTGTAAGTCACCTACACAGGTAGGGAAGCAAGCAGTGCTGGAATAGGGTTACTAGATGCCGAAGCATGGAAAGGAGGACAGGAAAGTACAAAAAAGGAGGGCGCCGGAGGACACATGGAGAAAATGTAGTATTAATGTAATATTCCTCTGCTTTTAGGGGACCTTGGAATGCTTCCCCCTAGAAAAAGGGTGTTTTGAGGAGTTGCAGCATATTTTAACCCCTGTAAGTAAAAACCCAGACAAAAGTAATTTATTTTAAAATGCCTGCTGGACGGAGGACGTAAAAGTGAAAAAGAGGACATGTCCTCCTTTTACCTGACATCTGGTAACCCTACACTGGAAGGACGACATTTACAGGTAAGCCTTTATCTGGGAAGGTCGTCCTTTTCAATGGAACGTGCAGCTTCAGAAGGGATGCACATGGAGTGGTGAGGGAGGAAAGGGACACCCACCTAGCCAGCCAGATCAGCCAAATCAACCCTAGCGATCAATGGGGTGACAGGTGGCGCAGCCAGATAACCTTCTGCTGTTCAGGTATGATGAGACTCTGCCAGATCATGTCCCCAAGTGTCTCTCACATAGCTCACATAGATACAGAAAAACACAAAGCTCGGGTTCCACGCCCAGCAGAGGCATGCAGGGAGGAACAATAGACTGCCCTAAGTACCCAAAAGGGAAAAATCTCCCCTTTGCTGGATGCGCCTTAACCCCAGGGGCACTGAAAAAACGTGTTAAAAGTTCCAAAGGGGCAGCCATGTCAGTCTAGTTCAGCAAAACAAACAAGGAGTCCAGTAACACTTTTAATGCGTAAAAAAAAATTATTTAATGCAAGGTTATTTAAGCCAAAGCAATTTCAGTTATGACAAATCTTAGTTATCTCCAGCACATTTAGAGGCCCCTCATAATGTGAGGCCCTAAGTCATGGCTTACTTGGCTTGTGCCTAAATCTAGCACTGTACTATAAATAAATATGTTAATCTTTAAAACTGCCACTGGACTCCTTGCTTGTTTCTCTCCCCTGGAATTTGCTCCCACGGGACATCAAGGACTCGCACCTACCCACAGGGAGAGGGAACCAGGTTGCAAGAGGCACTGCAGCTGGCCTGTGTGGTAAGTGGAATACAGACTAAAACAGCAAAAGCAACAGTCCTGTGGTACCCTATAAACCAGGTGTGGCCAAACTGTGGCTCAGGAGCTACATGTGGCTCTTGAATGAAAAAGCCTGGCTCGCAGAAGAAGGTCAGCAAATCAATTTAGTAGGTAAAAGTCTATGGCTATATGCCTCAGTGCAGCTCTTGAAGGTTTAATAATCAACTTGTGTAGCTCTTGAGTTCCATAAGTTTGGCTGCCCCTGTTACAGACTGACATTTCACAGACTGCAATGGGAGGGACATCTTGCCATTCTTTAGTCCCTATTCTCCCAAGAAAGTCACAGCCCATGGGAGTTTTTCCCCAAGAAAACACCAGTGTGCGATGTGCCTGTTTTTGCTTCCAGATTATTTGGCACAATTTGAGCAATCTGTCCACACTCCAGTCTGGATCCACACCTGAGAATTACAGCTGCTGCCAATGTTCATTGCCATTTCCAGCCATTGACTCACCACAACCTTGGGGCCGCGCTCGCTGTAATCCCAAACAAAAGGCTGTACATTCAATCCTGACTGAGCACTAATTTCTAATCCTTTAGTCTCAAAATCACTCCTAATCCAAAAGCCAAATAGTGCCTGTTCTAATTTGGAGAGTAAAGACAAACCCTTAATCCCAGTCTGGTGTATCAATCCCAGATCCTGTGCTAAATTTAATCTAATAACCCCAGATGCTCAGTTTGCAGCCAACACCCACCCACCCATGTATTTCCATTGCTAATCTGAATTGCAGTGCAGATTTAGTCCTGTTACACTCCTGACTTGGCATTAATTTCACTCCTGCTCCCACCGTTGCGGTCTAATTCCAATCCAGATGTAATCTCAGGCCAGTTTGAATGCACACCCCTGAACCAGTACTATCATCACTGCTTAATCCAAATTCTGTCATACTCCAAGACCTAATGCCAGTTGCTGTGTTCACACCAGGAGTGATCCTAATTCACTCTGATGTGCTAATCTAAATCCAGACCTGATTCCACCAATCCAGCTCCAGTAGCAATCCAGGTAACAGTATACAAGTATTCAAATTGTTCTGATTTGCTTTTTAGCTAATCTTAATCCTACTGTTAACACCTTCTCTGGTACACAAATGGCCTGATGTGTGGTCTTATTTCTCCCCTCTAGTGATGGCTACATCACATCCCAACTGTTGCACCATGAATTTAACAGATCCAGGGCCAATGGCAGGGCCACTATGCTGAAGATCGACACAGGTGATGCAGGGGGGAGGCAAGGCTGGGCTGGATGTAGGAGCCCATCTTTTATCCCCCCCCCCCCCCCCCCCCCGCCCAAGCAGCCCCAAGACTCCCAGGCCACTCCCAGCCAGGGGGCACAGATTGTTTCAAATGCTGCTTTAACACAACTCTAATCCACTCTCATGCTTCAAGGCTCCAGCCGCCATGGGTCAGGTAGGCTTTACTCTCCTATTCCCACTCACAAAACTGGCTGGATACATGTGATTTGTGTTTGTTTTTCCCCCACCATCCTCAGAAGAATGAGAAGTCAGTTAAAGACCATAAAATCATAGAAACTGGAAGGAACAATGAGAGGTCATCGAGTCCAGTCCCCTGCACTCATGGCAGGACCAAGTACCCTCTTAAACCATCCCTGATAGGTGCTTATCTAACCCGCTCTTAAAAACCTCCACTGATGGAGACTCCACAGCTTCCCCACGCAATGCAGTCCATTGGTTAATCCCCCTGACAGTCAGGAATTTTTTCTAATGTCCAAGCTGCTGATATCAGGATCATGGGTCCCTATGGTCTGGTAACCCCCCTTCTGATCCACTGCTGAGTCCATCCACCTTCAGTATCCTTGCTCCCTCCACCTTAGCACCAATCCAAAGCAAAGTTTCTGTCACTTTTGAAGAGAATTTGAGTATTGCAGCCACTTCTGGGGTGGCTGGTTATACAGGGATCCCTCACCCAGCACTAAGATGCAGCTGCTTCTGCAGCAGGGTGATTGGTTAGTCAAGAATCCTTTGCCTAGCTCTAAGATGCCACCACCTCTGAGGCCAGTTGCCAGTTTATAAAAGGACCTCTTGCCCAGCACTAGGAAGCAGCTATCTCCAAAGCAAGGCACTAAGAGCAGAGCTTGGCTTATCAGCAGCTGGTCCCTGTAGGCTTTCCTGGCCCCACTGGGAAGTGAGTGCAAAAACCACCTTTGAAATATCTTGGGTCTGCCAGCCTGTAGAAGAAAGTGATGCTAAGAAACTGGATTAGCAGGAACACAACTAAACAGTGAGCCTTTGCATCAGCCTAGAAAGATTTCCAGGAAAGCTCCCTGGAGAACGAAGACATCACTCACAGACCCAAACTCAAGCCAGGGGTTTGCAACCAGTAGCACCAGAGCCGCATATGGCTCTAAACCGCGCACTAGCACTAGAGGACCCTGTGGGCTGCCTGCTTCGGACTCCAGCCCCCCACCCTTTGCCACCAGGGGATCCTGCAGGCAGCCCACACCAGGCTCTAGGCTCCCCACCGCCACTGAACTCGGGGGGGGGGGAGAACAGGACACTTCTGGTTCTGGGTTCCCCCCTACTTTCCCATCAGGGGACTTCATGGCAGGCACCCTGGCCTAGCTCACCAGGAAGCTACCCCCATTACAGCTCTCGGAACACTTGGTCATTGAAGGAATTTCCAAAAATGGCTCTGACCTCTGCCCAAGGTGAATGAACTTTAACAAAAAGCACTTTTCTTCTGCATGTACATTGGAAATTTGAGTTAAATCAGATGTGAACAATCCTTGGGCTTTTAAAGAACATAAAGACCTCAGCGGGCACAGATGAGGCCCCTCCACTGCCACAAGACCAAAACCAGGGCAGAAGCCCACTCTCGTTTTGCAGCTAGAGAAACTGAGGCACAAAGCAACTTGCCCCAAAGCCTCAAAAGCTGGGCACAAAACCCAACTCTAGCCCCCACTTTTCTTGGAATTGGAGCCCACGTCTGGAAGTCCACCGCCCCTTTTTTCTACTCACCACTTGGCCTCTACAGCCAGGTCATGCTCCACGCCCCCCCCCCTTCTAGATTCTCAGCCACAGACACCCTCCGTCTCCAGCTGAGCCCCCCCAGGGCAGCACAGCTGAGAAAGCAGGCATGGGATTTAGGTGCTAGTCTCTGCAGTGATGGGGGATCAAATCCAACTACCACCACCAAGCTGCTTTTTCTCCAAGGGTTCAATATCAGCCACCAGCTTGGTGAACGCAGCAGCTACTGCTTGTGCAACACGAGGGGGATGTCAGTGCCGACAAAGGCACATTGGTGGTGGTGTGTGCAAGGAGGGGGCTGCTGTACATGCCCTTCCATGCAGTCCAGCTATATTTGATTCCCAGCCAGCACAGCCTGCCGCAGCCCCCAGCTGCCCAGCCACCTCCATCGCAACCCCCCAGGATTTTACAGTTGCAGAACTGGAAAAAAAACACCGAGATTCACTGGGGGGAAACTGAGGCAGAGAGGGTGGCAGGCACTGCACTCATTCCTGCCACACAGGGACCACAAATGCCAGGTTTCCTCTCCTGCTGTGGCAGGGAGTGGGGGGGTGGTAGAATTTAAAGCAGGGGGGCTGGGCACCAGGATTCCTGGGTTCACTCCCCAGCTTCAACACAGGAACCATTCTGGGGTCTCTGCTCAGCT
The DNA here is from genome assembly GCA_007922195.1 of Podocnemis expansa. Lineage (NCBI taxonomy): Eukaryota > Metazoa > Chordata > Testudines > Podocnemididae > Podocnemis > Podocnemis expansa. The sequence goes on along the minus strand of ML682121.1, from coordinate 827,069 downwards.
GTGGGAGGGGAATATGGGTGAGTAGTTACAGCAGGGAGATGCTGGGGGCAGACAAACAGACACACACCTTGATGAAAATTAGTAAAATCTTTATTCCCTCCTGCAAAGGTACAGTTACTTCTCCCTCCACTCAGGGGAGTCAAACATTAAACAAAAAAATCACAGAAGCCAGAGCTGTGCTTTACAATCAGCCCCATTCAGAGCCCCCCCCCCCCATACCCACACTGTAAGGCTCTGAGGAAGTTTGATTAAAAGCCCAGAGCATTGGGCCTTACATAACCATCTCAAGATTTTTCTACATGGGTTCAAAACTGCTCTAACAGGATCAAGTCACCAGGCAAGGCAAAGGAAACATTAGGGGAAAAAAGCCCCCTCCATTTCCAAGGCTTTTATAACACAATTAACGTAACTTTGCAAAGTTCCTGCTATATAAATAAAGCTGGGTGCAGCGGGACACAGAAAACAGCTGCTGGGATTTTTTTTTTAAGCTGTGGCGCCCCCCAGAGGGGGATGAACTGACACCTAAAGAAATTAAAGGCTCGGAAGTGCCAGGAGGAAAAAAATTTAAATGAGAAAGTGAGACAGTTCTGGCTGCGTTGTGGGGGGGAGGGGGGGGCGTCCCCCCCCGTTTGTTGCATGTTACCCCCGCCACCTAGGTAGTCTAAATGTATCTACAAAAAGAATTAAAATGGGGAGCAAAATCCAGCCCCCCAGTTTTTTGGGGGTCATGTGACTCCATGCCCCTGTTCCTGCCCTCCTTGGATTTAAGCAAGGGGCTCACACCCCCAGCCTACCCCAATGGAGATCAGACACCTCATCACCCAGGAGTGAGCGCCCACAAAAAGATCAGACGCCCCTGGTCACAACAGGTCTCCCTCCCTACCCATCCCCTCTTTAAATGGCTCACGCTCCCCCGAGCTGTAAGAACCCAGGGGGCACGCCAGGACTGGGAACAGCACCCCCTTTGGGCTGGCTCAGTTGTCTTCGTCGCTGTCCTCGGGGCTGATGGCTGGGCTGGTGAGGCTGTAGGTCGGCGAGGTGGGGCTGTAGCCGGGCGATGTTGGGGAGTAGGTAGAGCCCTTGGGCGAGGTGGGGCTGTAGGTGGGGCTGGTCGGGGAGTACTTGGGTGATGTAGGGCTGTATGTGGGGCTGGTTGGAGAGTACTTGGGGGAGGTGGGGGTATAGACAGGGGAGGTCGGGGAGTAGGTGGGTGAAGTGGGGCTGTACTTGGGGGTGGTGGGGCTGTAGGTGGGCGAGGTTGGGCTGTACTTGGGCGAGGTGGGGCTGTATTTCGGAGAAGTGGGGCTGTATTTCGGAGAAGTGGGGGTGTACTCGGGCGAGCTGGGGCTGTAGGAGGGACTGGTCGGTGTGTACTTTGGACTGGTTGGGCTGTAGCTGGGGCTGCTGGGGCTGTAGCTGGGAGAACTGGGGGTGTAAGTCGGCGACTGCGGGGTGTAACGGGGGCTGGAGGGTGAATAGCTCGGCGAGGTTGGGCTGTAGCTGGGGCTGGTCGGACTGTAGCTAGGAGAGGTAGGGCTGTAGTTGGGCGAGGTCGGGGTGTAGTTGGGGCTGGTTGGGCTGTAGCTGGGTGAGGTTGGACTGTAGCTGGGGCTGGTGGGTGTGTAGTTGGGGGACGTCGGGCTGTAGTTAGGACTTGTTGGACTGTAGCTGGGTGAGGTGGGACTGTAGCTAGGCGACGTGGGGCTGTAGCTGGGACTGGTTGGGCTGTAGCTAGGCGACGTGGGGCTGTAGCTCGGACTGGTTGGGCTATAGCTAGGCGACGTGGGGCTGTAGCTCGGACTGGTTGGGCTGTAGCTAGGTGACGTGGGGCTGTAACTGGGGCTGGTTGGGCTGTAGCTGGGCGAGGTGGGACTATAACTGGGGCTGGTTGGGCTATAGCTGGGCGAAGTGGGACTATAACTGGGGCTGGTTGGGCTGTAGCTGGGTGAGGTGGGGCTGTAGGAGGGCGAAGTGGGGCTGTAGTTAGGGCTGGTAGGAGAGTAGGAGGGCGAAGTGGGGCTGTAGGAGGGCGAAGTGGGGCTGTAGGAGGGGCTCTGAGGCGTGTAGCCACCAGGTGATCGCGGCTCATACGCTGGTGAAGTTGGGGAGTAACTGGGCGACATGGCACCACCTGTGGGGTGGAGGAAGAGGGTGGTGTTAGAGGCAGACACATAGTGGCAGTGGGGGGGAAGGGGGCCTGGGGCCCCAAGACTCACCTGGTGAGGGGATGTAGGGACTGGAGGGCCCCGGGGAGCCTGGAGAGCCAGGGGTGGGAGACCACGCTGGTGAATAACCGGGGCTGAACCCACTGGCGTCAGAGGCAGCGCTGGGGGAGAAGCCGGCGGCACCAGGGGTCATGCCACTGCCTGTGGAGGGGACAAAAGAGGAGCAAGTTAGAGGGGTGAGGGGAGGAGACCACGACCCCCCCCCACATTTTACACCCTCCTACGCTGCAGACGTGATCACAGTCAATCCCCTCTCAGCTGTCAGTCAAGAGGAGCAGCAGACCCGCAAGGCTAGGAGAGCCTTATGGGAAAAGGGAACCCCCCCCAAGTAGATCCATTCTCCTAGACCAAGGTAGTGCGCACTGGAACCCGCCCCTCTTTCAGCACCGTCCCCCCTGCAATACGCACCAACACTCGGGGACCAGGCGCCGTAGGCTGGGGTGGCCCCTTGGGTCCAGGGGGTCATGGCAGGTGACATGCCTCCCATGGGGCTGGGGGCAGAACCGAAGAACATCCCAGTGGCTGCAGGAAAGGAGAGAGGAATGTCAGAGGCCCCCAATCCCCATCCCATGTCATCCCTGAGCCCCATCCTGTGCCTCCTCACAGCTACCAGGGGGAGTTAGGGCTGCCCCCATGCCAGCAGGAGGAGGAATGTGGGCACGCCCGTGTGATGACAAGGCCCCCTCATCACCACCGGGTGTGTGGACGTGCACCCTGCTACAGGCAAGTGACAGCTCAAAGTCGGCTAGGAGAGAACCAAGGGGGCTGGCTCTCAGCACCCCCATCTAACCACTAGCCAGAGCCAGGCAGCCGCCCTGGGCTCCGCCCTCCCCTCGGTGGACAGAAATGAAAATACAGAAAACGATAGAAGTGGATCCCATCTAGCAGGGTGGGAAGCATCAGCACTCTTAAGTCTTCGCTCACCAAAGCCAATTAGCACAAGCGTCTGCGTTTCATCTCAGCTGCTGATTTCACCACTATCCACACATCACTTTCACAGTGACACGCCAAAAAGGCAGGAGAAAGCTCTCTGCAACCCCAATTGCCAGAGCACGGTCACAGGAACTTTCCAATGGCCTCCTTTTTTAGTTCCTGGTGTAGCCATTTATTCTACTTTTTTAAATCCCTCTTCTGACTTTTTCCTTTGCCTAGAAATGAAATTCTCTGACAAAAGCTAAAGCGACAAATACATTTGTTCATCTTTAAAAGTGCCACAGGACTCCTCCTTTGTCTTTTGGTGAGCAACTTTTTAGTTTGTTCTGTACTTCCTCTAACATTTTTTGAGGGGACCAGAGTCTTAAAAACTTGAATACTTCAGTGAATTTCACTGAAATTTGGTACAGTATTTACTTTTAATTTACGGCTCAGCACTAGAAATCTTCTTTCACTTATTTCCAATAATTATTTGTATAAAAATTTTAATGTGGATAACCAAGTTATGAAAATTTACAAGCTTTTTTTTGATTTGGTATTTTAATTATTTTTGATCCACTGTTAATTTTATCTTTTTTTCATCTGTTAAATAATGCACATTTTTTCTTTATAAACTTTTAAATGTTCGTTTTAACATCATAGTCCAGTATGAGCTCATTTCTGTTAGGTGAAAGATGACTGAGTTATAATACATGACCTGAAAATTTCTTTCATGATGGAAAGATCTTCAAAAGTATCATACTGAAAAAAATTTAAGAGATCATGAAGTCATTGTTCTGGCCACTTATATAATGGAGACCATCTCAGGTCAGGGAATGTTGCTTCCCCCAGCACCTATGACTTACTTTTAACAGCATTATAAAACCATAGACTAAAAAAATATTCCAGAACTTTTAAAAAAGCGGATGTATCTGACTGAAAATAATTCTTAGACCAAGAATTTGTCAGTTTGCAACTGAAACACTGGAGCCCACTTCCCAGGACATTGAAAATGAAATGACTTACTAGAACTCATTCTTCCCCATTGTCTACACGTTGGGAAATACAGGAAGTAAAGCACAGAAGTAGCTACCAATTACATTATTTATTTATTTGTTTTTTATTCATAGTAGCCTAAATCAATGTGATTACTTGCCTGGTCAGATTTGGGATTGGAAATTTTTTGCTGTTATTTCCCGATTGTTTCAAATTTATAAATCAACTTAGAACATTACTTCTTGAGGGTTTATTTGTATATATTATTAGGTACAGTGCTCATGCTAGCTATATTTCTAGCTTATTACTTGCCAAGAAGCCTAGAGCTTTTAGGTGCCTGAAGTCCCTGGAATCATGACTAGAGTTGCCCCATAATTGTTGCAGCTGCAGAACATAGCTTTTCCTGATTGAAACTAGTGAAGACATACCTATGCTCTCCAGGGCTTGACAAAACTGGCTCCCAGCTAGGTGCCAGCAGTTTTTTTGGTCACCAGAGGCTGCTCCTCTGCAGCATTCCCTCAGCAGAGCTTAGAGCCAGACTACCAACTGTGGCCACTATGGCAAACTGGCAGCTGGGTTTGTTGAGCCCTGCATTCTACTATGACGTGAAAAGGACTGTGTCCTCTCCAGTGAAGACAACACGCTGTGCTATCTGTTGACTTCCAAGAACTTATTACTCAATTTAGCAATAGAAAGAGTAGGAAAGAATTTCTAGAGGGGGAAGCCACATTTAACATTTAGAAAATTTTTCAATTTGCTCTTGATATGGTAATTACATTTTAGAGAAGTACATTATATTCATCATCTGATCTTTGATCAAATTTTTCACCCATCATTCATCATCTGGAATTCCTGTATTGCTTTTAGATATAATATATATTATTTATTTTTAAATTATGCTTCGTGTTTAGTTCCTACAGGGGGCCCCATAATGGGCCTTCACCTAGGGCTCCAGATGACCTAAGTCCACCACTGCTGCCAGCATCTTGAGTCCTTCCTAAGCAAAGGACAGAACCCAAGTGTCCTGGCTCCCACAGTTAACTACTTCTCCCCCCAGCTCCCCAAGAGGTGCCAGATGGGCAGGTACTCACGGACGCCCACGCCCAGCCCCGGGACATTGGTGGGGATCTCCATGCCGTATTTGCACTTCTCAGCGTCCAGCAACAGGTCAAAGCAACCAGTGCCAGCAGGTGCCAGCTGGCCCAGCATGATATTCTCCGAAACCCCCTTCATGGGGTCGCTCTCACCGTGGGCTGCAGCCTCCATCAGCACATCCACCTGCAGGGGGGAAGCGAGAGTGAAAGGTCAGCCCCAATGTGGACCCAGACCACCCCCCCATCCTGGTCCGCAGCACCCCCACACTCACCGTCTCCTCAAAGGAGCACTTCATGAGTGGGCCGGTGTCCTGGCGGTTGACCCCGTGCCGAGTAATGGCCATGAGGTGGCCACGGCAGGTCATGGTGTCGCAGAGCAGGGCCAAATGGCGGTAGTTCACGTAGGAGCCGTCGAAGGAGATGACGTGGTACAGCTCCCGCTCCAGCGCCTTGCGCACAGCCTCAATGCCCAGCACCTGAGGCAGAGACGAGAGTCAGGGGGGCCCACCTGGCACTGTACTTCCCAGCTCCCCTGCCCTAATCGCTAGACCCCCCACCCCGTTCCCCAGAGCCAGGGAGAGAACCCAGGTGTCCTGGCCTCGAGCCCCCACCACATTCCCAGAGCTGGGGAGAGAACGCAGGATTCCTGGCTCCCAGCTCTAACCACTAGCCCCTTCTCCCCAGTCAGTGCTGTCAGTAGAACCCAGGAACCCTAGCTCCTTCGCCCACAGGAGGAAGACATCTGGGCTCACCGTGAAGATCTCCACGATGTCATTGGAAGTGGTGCGCACGGGGTCCACATCCTTCTCGCTCAGCACACGCATGAGGCTGACCCCGTCTGTCTCCAGGATCCACTCCTGCAGCGCTTTGAACTCCCCATCCTCTGTGATGATGATTTTTTTCTTGTTGTCTGTCTGGGGCAGGTGCATGTACACCTGGGGCAAAGGCAGGGTGGGTCAGGGCTTTGGTCCCAGGAGACTAGACAAGGACCCCTCACCCAGTGTTGAAATGCAGCCACCTCGGGTGAGGTGGCTGTTCATGCAAGGATCCCCTTTGCTGAAAGAGAGTCACTTCTGGGATGAGGCAGGGAGCCCTTTAACAGCCAAGTAATACAACCACCAGCAAAGGCCCTTTCACCTTAATGGAACCTGCAAGGCAGGCTTGGGAGCAACACCCTCTTTCCTCTGATAGGTTTGGGGCAGGCTGGGGTTCAGGCCCCCACATGGCTCTGGCCCAGGTACTCAGGGTGCATTAGGGCGGGCCGAGGCCCCTCACCTTGCTGATTTGTTCAATGCCCTGCAGCGTCATATCTGTCAGCATGTTGGACTCGATGCAGCGCAGGAAAACGTCGTCATCCATCTTGTCCACCACCTCCTCCTCCTGTGGTGCAAAGGGCCAGGTTAGCATCAGGGCCCCCCCTTGCCCAGTGCACCCCTGGCCGCCCACCCTGCAGCCGGGCCACCCACCTCCTGCATCTTGTTCTCATCGCTGTTCATGATGCGGATGCGCAGCACCAGCTTCTCAGCATTATCGTCATTGAAGATGCAGTTTAGGTCATCGCCAAAGCCTGCACAGGGAGAAGGGGTGTCAGCTTTTCATTGCCCCCCCTCGGTCACCTCAGCCCCAGTCCACAAGATGAGCTGGCAGAGAGCAGGATGGACTGAGGTCCCCCCCATACCCCATAACAGGGAACGGACTAGATTAGATGCCAACCCCTCTCAAGGTCCCTTATGATGAAACCAGGGCGGAGGGATTTCCGTCCTGACCCCCAACCTGATGAGGCAGTTAAGAGAGGATCCCTCCCTGTAACCCATGTGCTGCCAGTGGCCGAGGACTGATGCTCCACAGGATGTGAGACACTCGCCTGATGTGCATCCTTCTTTACCCCTGAAACATGAGACTGGATTGGCGGCTCTGGCTTTGAAGAAGAGCTGCCAGGGCAAGGAGCATATCTGTGCTCCCTGGAGGGAGAAAATGGGGCCCCAGCTGGCTCCTCACCAGCATTGATCTTCTCAGCAATCTGCTCCATGGTGAGCTTGCGGTCAGTCATGTGCTTGCGATCCAGCTCCACACGCAGCAGCCAGGGCGAGATGCGGCTGACGTCGAAATCTGGCATCTCGTAGTAGACGTTCACCCACTCCTGGTCCTCAGCCACCACCGTGCTCTGCGGGTTGGGGTCATAGTAGATGGCTGTGTTGGCTGTCACCTTGCGCAGTGTTGTGTGCTCCAGCCGGCACAAGATATCCTGGGTGTGGAGAGAGGGAGATGGGATGAGGAGGGACCCCACAGAGTCCCCTACCCCAGCAAGCTAACAACGGCAGGGGATCCCAAGGCCAAAGGCCCACTGCCATTACCTTGGCCCGTTCAGCGTCCCGGGCAGACTGCCCGAGCAGGAAGACTGTTAGTGATGGAGTCTTGGGTTTCTTGGAGATGTTGATGAGCTCCTTGAGGCGGGGCACGCCCAGTGTGACGTTCTTGGCCGACACACCGGCATAGTGAAAGGTGTTCAGGGTCATCTGGGTGGCGGGCTCACCCAGCGACTGGGCCGCCAGTGCCCCCACCATCTCACCTGGGTGAGCCTGCAGGGGAGACAAGGGGATGGTGTCAAAATCAGGACGACAGGAGAGGGTGGGTGCAAATGTCAGGTGTCGTGCCCAGAAACTGGCTTTCTGGGGCATCCCATCTTCTGTCTCTCAAGCTGCCAACCAGTCCCACCTCTGTAAGCAAGCAATGGACCCTATCTGCCCCCAGCCTCCTGTCCAGGAGGGCCTGATGGGCCCCATCTGCTCCCGGCCTCCCACCTGGCCCATCGCAACAATGAATCCTTCCTGTCATATACCAGACAAACGGGGTTGTGAAACCCAAGTGCCACTGGCCATGGCAGCATTCTCCTCCCAGCCCCACAGGGCAGGAAACCCATCTGCAACTGGACACCCTGGGTACTCACGATGGCCTGGTTGAACTTGGACTCAATCTCGCCCAGCAGCCAGTCGAAGGCCTCCCCACTGAGGCGGAATTCCTCCACCATGCGCCGGCTGCAAAGAGTGGAGCGCAGGTGGATGTTGAAGAGGAGGGTGGCATTTTCCTGTGCCTGCCGGCTCAGTGGGTCGTCCCCATTCACGATCACCAGCTTCTTGCTCAGCTCCTTCACACCTGGATGGGGAAGCGGCAGAGATTCTGTACCTCTGGAGGGTCCCTCTGAGGCCCTCCAATTCAGGCTTTGAACCATGCAGGCAATGTTTAAAATAAATGCCCATAAGCTGAATATTAATACAAGGGTGGATAAAATTGGCTCACAGCTAGGCACCAGCAAATTTTTACTTTTGGTCACCAGAGGGTGGTCCTCCATTACATTTCTGCAGTGGAGCTAGACGACAGACTTCTAAAACTGGTCACAATGGCAACCAGAAAGCTATATTGAAGCCTGCTTTAATATTCTGGTGAGCTGTTGCATGCTGGCCCAGGATGCAAATCAGGGCTGGGATGCTTGCTGGAAGACTGTCCTCGAGTAGGCAGAGGGCTTGGAATCGACTGCATGCGAGAGGCCAAAGTGGACTGATTCAGGACTGAGTGGTCACTTGGCAAAGCAGGGAGAATCAGGGGTAAGGAGTGGGAATTGGAGGTCACAGTGGCACACCGGACTGGATCTGGGGAGCGGCTGGTCACAGTGGCACAGCGATATCAGGGCTTTTGTGCTCCAGCCTGTTGCTTTAATTAAGCAATTCTAAGTGAGTTATATGTACAGTGACTGAACAGTCAGGAGACCACGGTTTGTTGTTTTCTGTTTATTTCAGGTGAGGGAAACAAGCACATGGAAACATCAAAAGGTCTACAAGCATGGCAGGAATCCAGTTAGCATTTGCACAGCAGGTGGAAGAAAGAACACATGAGGAAGAAGAAAGATGTGAATACACGAAATGGAATGCAGACATGAAGTTTAAAAAGGAAGCAGTGGCCAGGAGACATGAGGAGGGCAGACAATTGTGGGTTCAGGAAGAAGAGGCCCAGAGGCATGCTTTGGAATCACAGAAGCAAGAGTCAACCTCTGATACAGCTGAAAAAGCTGGGGAAAGTGATCGTTAGAGAACAGGGGAGGCAGGCTTTCCAGATCCTCCTGCACCCAGCTGGGATGAACTGATTCCTGGCTGTCAAGAGACATTGCCTTAAAGAAAACATCTCTGTAGAAAAACCTTGTGTTGAGCCAGAGATTTTTGGAGGACAAAAAGCTGCTACTCTCACAGAGTTATCTGGTGAAGTTAGCTTGCCTGCATACAATGAAGTGTGTTAAAATGTAATGCAGGTGAAAGGGGGAGGGTGGAAGGTGACTCATTCACGGCAGGAGACAGCACAGGCTCTGGAGAGCTGTGCCCCAGGGCAGGAACCAGAGAAGATGGCCAAGGAAGAATTTGTGGGGGTGCAGGAGTGTCCCTCCACTACTCACACTTGGGGGGGGGGGGCGGCTGACTCTGCAGTTCAGGTTTCCAGAGGGGATTGTGCTCATCTTGATGGGATGATGAAAATTAACTTTGCAAGAAAATCCAGCCTGTGACTATTCCATCCTGCCCGCTGAGAGGGGAAAGAGTGCAGTATTGTTCTGGGGGACCACGAAGTAACCCCGAGGAGGGAGAGGGACTTCCTCCTACACCTGTATAGGCCAGGAGCTGGGGAATGGATCCATGAGGGGCCAACTGGTGTGTAGGATTCTCCCCACATTCTTGTTACCCTGACTCCAGGATTCCAACCCACAAGGGTCCAGGAGAATGCCAGTGAGGGCAAAGGGTTAAGTCAGCCTTGGAACCAGACTGCCAGGACAACAAGGTGTGGTTTGGGGACACACTTGTAAGCACCCATCTATGAAGACAATTTGATACCGATGTTATGTTAGGTGGTTGTGATTCAAATATGCATGCAATTTTTGGAGTTAAATACACTGTGTAGATTTTTAGTAAAGTTTTGTGTATCTATTGAGAATGGGGAAACCGAGGCAAGCAACCTCATCATTTTGATGGGATGACTCCACAAGGGCTTTGAAGGTTCTGCCTATGGATTAGACAATGCCTGATGCTCCAGCAGTTTTGAAAGGTGGAGATGTGACAGGATGCACACGTGTGCACCCTGGGTTATGACCTATATGATTTTCCTGTTCACTTGTACACTGGGATTGTATGATTTGTTGCCAGTTACACCGTGTGATGTTTCTTTATGGATGTTCATACCCTATTCTACATGATTAGTATGTTTCCTGCAGCATCATGTGTGCGCACAGACACACAGCATGGCTCAGAGGGCTGGGAGATAGCGTTCTCTTGCAGCAAGAGAACAAACACCTAATGAAGACAGCAAAAATATGCTAATTCAGGTGGCTGGAAGAGACAAAGATCATTTCTGCCTGGAAGGGGAGGGCTGAGAGGAATGTGGAACAAAGAGAGACACCTGAAAGATTTTAGGGGCTTTTGGCCTGCGACTCTCCACCTTGAAATAACTCCAGGCAAGATCTGGCCTCAGGCAGAGACTGGCTGTATGAACATCAGGGAGCAGAACACCTTGAGCATGAACTTCAACTACGAGGCCAGTTTAAGTAAAAGATATTAGGGTAGTATGCGTGTTTTATCTTTTTATTTTCTTGTGGTCTCTCCTGACTCCTTTCTATTGTGATTCTGCCATGATTGACCATATTTTCACTTAGAATTATGATCTGGTAAATAATCTAATAGTAGTTTTAGCTAAAGCTGTGTGAGCCTCAGAGGTTGAAAGTGAAGGAGGCTGGGCACAATCCATTTCTTTGTTAAATGGACAGACCTAAGTGTATGGTGCTTGGGAGTGGGCCCCAATCTCTAGACAGTGGCTCCTGGTGTGGTAATGAGCCGGGGGTGCTTGCTGGGGGACTGCCCTCCAGCAGCCAGGGGCCATAAACCCACTGCTTGGGACTGGTTGCACACCAGAGGCTGGAGCAGACTGCCTCAGGAGTGAGTGGTCACTTGGCAAAGTGGCACAAATCAGGCTTCAGAACTGGAAATTGGGGGCCACAGTGGAACACTGGACAGGATCTAGGGAGCAGCTGTCACAGCCTCTCCTTGTGTAATTTGTGAGTGACTTGCAGAGCAATCCATCAGCCCCTACAGGACCATCTGCAGAAATAAAGTGGACCCAGTGGCTGGAGGGTTAAGTGGGGCCCTGTGGTCCCAGTTTAAGGCTCTGCATGCACACCCCTGTACTGTCCCAACACCCCAAATGACACTTTATGAACCAGACCACAGGACCCCCTTTTCCAGTATCCTTCCACCGTGCAGCCCCTCCCCAAGCGGGATCTCCCAGCATGCAGGAGGACAACACACTCACCTTCTACCACCTTGATGGGGTGCAGGTCGGAAGGCAGGCGTGCATTGATGTGGAAGATCTTCTGGGCATTCCAGATCATACGCAGCAAGTTACAGGGCAAGACCACCTGCGGTGTGGGGAACAGGGGCTCAGTGTGGGGTACAATCCAGATCTCACCCCCACAACACTAGGTCCTGAGGTTTAGTGTTTGGGGAGGGACCACTGTGAACCAGGACCCCTGAGTTCTCTTCCTGGCTCTGGGAGGGTAGTGGGATCTAGTGATTAGAGTAGGGGAGCTGGGGGGCCAGAACTCCTGGGTTCTGTCTCTAGGAGAGGAATGGGGTCTAATGGTTACAGCAGGAGAGAAGGGCTGGAAACTCAGGCTCTTGGGTCCTGCTCACCTTGCTGTCACCAGTGGGGAAGATAACCCTGAGCACTTCACGATCCTCACGCATCTTCTCAAATTCACGCTCCAGCTCATTCTGGATGTGTGCATTGCTCAGGATGTCCTTCACCAACTCCTCCTGCAGGGTGCGCCGCAGTGCCCGCTCATTGGTGTAGTCAAACTTGAACCTGTGACACACGGGTGAGGGGGAAGATGGGCTGAGTGAGTCACCTGCCGAGGGGCTCTCTCGGCATCCCATCCCCACTTGCCCTCTGCACCCCCGGCCTCGCCCTTTGCAACCCTGCCTCTCACAGCAGCCACTGCTGCCTCAGGTCCCAGCCCAAAGGGGCAAATCCAGGGTAGGTGATGGATACAGGGATTCCTCAGCAGCTGAGATGCAGCCACCTCTGGAGCGGGGGAACAGTTTATGCAGGATCCCTCGCCCAGTGCCAAGGGGCAGCCACTCACTTCTTCTCGAAGGCTTTGTTGGAGGGCTTGAGAGTGGCCAGGTTCTGGAACTCCACGCTCTCCCCCGCCAGCCCATCCTCGCCGTACCGTAGCTGGACCACCTGGTTGATGGAATTGCGCACTGTGGCGTCGTACTTCACCATCACCGATTCCATAGACTTGATCAGTCGCCTCTGAATGTATCCTGGGAACAGAGGGAGTTGGTGTCACCATGGCGGAGACACTGGGGGAGTCCACTGCCCAGTGAATTGTGTGCCAAACATCCACCCATCTGTGGCTACTGAGAAATCCCTTGATGCAGCCACCGCCGGGGCAGGGCCAATGTTCACACAGAGGCCCCTTGCACCTGGCAGTGCGACATGCCCACTGCTGGGATGGGGCAGCTGTTTATACAGGGACCCCTCACTGAAAGAGGCAGTTGTTTCTAACGTGATTTCTCACCCAGCACCAAGATGTTTATACAGGGACGTTTCTACTGTAACTGACTGAGGCATGCGCACGGTGGCTAAATTTGTAGCTTGGGACAAAGAAGAATCCCATCGCCCGAGTGGCAGCTCACCGGTCTCAGCTGTCTTGACAGCTGTGTCGATAAGGCCCTCACGCCCACCCATGGCGTGGAAGAAGAACTCAGTGGGTGTGAGGCCGGCCAGATAGGAGTTCTCCACGAAGCCACGGCTCTCCGGCCCATAGTCATCCTTGATGAAGTGCGGCAACGTACGGTGCTTAAAGCCAAAGGGGATCCGCTTCCCCTCCACGTTCTGCTGCCCCACCACAGCAATGACCTGGGGAAGAGGGAAGAGTGAGTACAGTGCACCCCACCTGTGCTTCCCTTGGGGAGGGGGGATCCCTCGTCCCCTAGTCAGGGCACCCAGCCTGTCCTCCCCCCAGGACCCCCTCTCAGCACCATCCACCCCCGCTGCACTAGCAGTGACACCCCACCCGCCAAGCCAGTTCTGCAGTCTCCCCTCTACGCACAGCCCCCAAGGCGCTCACCTGGCTCTCACCCGCTGGCCAGTACCCCCTAGGATGCAGAGAGATGCCAGGGGCTGCCCAGATCCCATCTTTCAGCAAGACTGGGACCCCTAGCATGCCAGGGGCTGCCGGCTCCACCCCCACTGACATCAGAGCCCCTGCCATGGTATCAGGAGCTGCCTGGACCACACTGAACAGTGACCAGGGTCCCTCTGGCATGTCAGGCTGCTGAGGACACCCCCTCAATGGACACTCCCCCTGAGGTCTGCCTCTAGGACAGAGGCACTTCTATCCCCATCTCAGAAATGCAGGGATGGGGCAGGAACAGGCCCCTCCCACTCTGAGAAGCAAGGTGCTGCCAGTGCAGGGTGCCCCACCTGGGAGATGTTGATTTTGGAGCCCTTGGCACCCGACACCACCATGGATTTGAAGTTGTTGTACTCAGACAGGGACTTCTGGGCAGAGGAGCCTGTTTTGTCACGGGCATCGTTGAGGATCCGGTTCACCTGGTTCTCAAAGGTCTGCCGTAGCGTGTTGCCAGGGGTGGGCTCTAGCTCGTTGTTGTGGGCCTTCTCGATCACCTAGGGGATGGTCATGGGCATCAGTCCAGGTGCCCCCACCAGGAGCTACCTCCAACCCTGCTCCCAGGGGGTCTCTGGGCAGGCTGAAGCCAGCTCCGTCAAACCCGGGCCCCATGTCATGCCACCCTACCCCAAACCAAGCCCCTATCCCTAGCCACTCTCCCGCTCCTGATTCACTGAGCCCCTTTTGTTCATCTCCCACCTCAGCCACACCCTAGTTTGCTCAATTCCTGCCCCCAGCATCTCCTCCCAGGCAGCCCAAAGGGGCCACTCTGGCCTACACCCTAATCCTGAGCCCCCTTCCCCATCTCTCCCACCTCAATGACATCCTGTTTGGCTTTCTTGATAGTGTTCTGAATGTCCTGGTAGGTCTTGGCGTCAGCGATGGAGTCCCCGATGCCAATGGTGTGGCCTGGGGAGGGCAGAAAAATCAGATCCGGCCCCCCAGGGGTTGCCCCCATCTCATGCTGAGCCCTGGGTGTGGGTTCTACTAGATCCACCCACAATCCCCAGGAATGGGGGTGTCGACTTCTGGTCTCCCAAACTCAGGACAGACCTGGGGTACCGCCCTTAGGAAAATAGTGTGACCCAGTGCTGGGAGCCCAGACTCCTGGGTGCCCTCCCTGGCTCCAAGAAAGGAGTGCGAGCTAGTGGTTACAGAAAGGGGGCTGGGAGCCAGGACACCTGGGTTCTCTCCTCAGCCGTGGGAGGGGAGTGGCAGCTAGTGGTTAGACCAGGGGCTGGCAGTTAGGGTCTTGTCCATGACCAACTTCCTGAAGTGGGGTGATTCCCTGACCCCAGCTTCCCTTTGTCTTTGTGAGCAAGGACTGTCTCACTGTACGGTACCTGGAACGAGGGAGGTCCCTGATCTCAGAGACGAATCTGTAGCACCCAACCCAATGGGGCCCCCCAGTCACCACTGTAACCATCAGCCAATCTTTTCTACAAGCACCCCACGGCAACGAGCTGGCCCAGGACATGACAGCTGATTTAGGAACAGGCACGGGGGACAGGAGGGGCCTCACCTTCGATGAGTAGCCAGTTGTTAATGACCGTCTGGATGTTGCTGTAGAAGAGACGGGTGATGTCATGTCCCATCTCCAGGTAGGAAATGTGGACCAGGGAGCCGGCTGAGGTGCCCAGCGATTTTTTGCACAGGATCCCCATGATCAGTTCCCCATTCTCCACAATCACCTGCCGGGAGGTGAGCAGGTCAGGTAGGGGACAAAGGAAAGCATGCAGGGTGTCCTGTCTACCACCCCCCCGGACACGTGAGCAGGTACCTTTGTGTCGCCAGGTGAGATGTGCTTGTAGGGGCCACTGTCCTCATCATCAGGGTGGGTGCTGTGCGTACGGATACAGTTAATGTGGCCGGGGATGATGAGGGAGAAGATCTGTTTGCCTGTCCATAGCGGGCGCGGTTTGAGGATGGCTGGCTGTGGCACCTTGCCATCCCACGTGGACAGGAACATCAGCAGGTTCATCACCTCGCCCTGTGGAAATCAGGGTGAGCACGGAGGTGGCCACCTGCCTCATTGGGGTCCTTCTTCAGGCCACTGTACCCCTCCTGGGTCCCATCCCAGAACCCCTTGCCACACCCACACCCTCTGGCCACTCTGCCCCAGAGCCCCTTTCATGCCCCAGCGACTCTGCCTCTCCTGGTTCCCAGCCCAGTGCTTGCCCGCCCACAAGAGGGCAGCTCTGTCCAGCCTGTCCATAACCCCCTCATCTTGGCCTCCTGGGAAGTTCTGCCCCAATCCTGGCCATCACCAGCCAAACTGACCCTCTCCAGGAAGACATCCCGCTTGGTGAACTTGCGGACAGCTGTCAGAGTGTCCTGCACGATGCCCATGACAGGTCGGTTGGACTGAGGGGTGACAATCATTCGGGGCACCATGGCCAGCTCCTGGATCTCCGCCCGTGTCTCCAGGGACTGGGGCAGATGCAGGTTCATCTCGTCCCCATCGAAGTCAGCGTTGTAGGGAGTGGTCACGCTGCAAAGAAGAGGGGTGGTGTCCATAAGGGGAAGCTCCACCAAGCCCTGCCCGGGGAGGGGGCCATGCCCTGCAGACCAGACCACCCCATTGAACCCCCACCTATGTCAAGGAGCCCTGGAATGCAGAGGAGGCAAGGAACACGTGTGGGTTTGTACAGTCCCGCGCACAATGGGGACTTGATCCAGAACTGGGGCAACACCCCCCCAATTTGACACAACTGCTTCAGCCACCCAATTGCTTTCTTGCAGAGGCACACAAGGGGTGCCAGGACTGGGGTTAACTGTGCCTGCCCCATGGAGGGAGACTGGATCCCAAGGTCCCCTCACCTGAGGTTGAGGCGGAAGGTGGACCAGGGCAGGATTCGCACCCTGTGCCCCATCATGGACATCTTGTGCAACGTTGGCTGCCGGTTGAAGATGACGATGTCTCCGTCGCACATGTGTCGCTCCACCTGCGGGGAAAAAGTGAGAGTGGTGAGGCTCAGTGACACCCACCCCATCAGAACCCTCTCACTTGACAGACCTACCCCATCCCACCAATCTGAAGCAGCCATTTGAATAAAAGATTCACCAGACTCAACCCCACATCCCTCCAGCTGCACACACCTTGTATCCAATCTGTAGATGAAGGTCACTTGGCTTGGGGTGGAAGCGCAGGTCGATGCGGTCCCCGTTGTCTCGGATAATGTACTTGGCCCCAGGATATTGGCTGTTGCCTCGGCGAACCAGCTCCTGGAGCCTAGGAGGTGAAGGGAAACACGTTAGGGGGCAGAAAACCGCACCCACCCCCTTCCACCTGCCTTCCCCCCACCTGCCATGACAGCCTCACCTGTCTATGTTGAAGGGTGTCACGATCTCAGCAAAGGTCATGTTGGCAGCAATGGAGCGGGGCACCCCCACCTGGTCGATGGAGAGGTTGGGGTCTGGGGTGATGACTGTCCGGGCAGAGAAATCCACTCGTTTCCCCATCAGGTTGCCCCGCACACGGCCCTCTTTTCCCTTTAGCCGCTGCTTCAGAGACTTGAGGGGACGGCCTGATTTCTGCATGGCCTGCCAGGATGGAGAAGGAAGGGGTTAACTAGGCCTAGGCAGTCCCCATGGGTCAGCACTCCCACCCTGGGGAAAGCAGGGCACACATTGGAACCATCCTCTTCGCTGTTAACACGGAGATGTGACCTGCCAAGACTACAAGTCCCAGCATGCAATGCTGCACTCCAAGCCAAAACAGACTACAATTCCCAGCATGCAACACACAGCCGTGCTCTGACACACCCCCACGTCCCTGCGACTCGAAACAGGCTGGAGTAGGACCCCACCCCCAGGCCTTGCTGGAAGCCCTCACCCGAGGCAGGCCTGGCAGCTCGTTGTCCACCATGGTGGCCACGTGGAATTGCAACAGCTTGACGTCTTCAGCGATGACGTGGGCGGCTGCCCCGTTCTGCTCGTTACGCCGCAGCTGGTTGTTGATCTTGACCACATCAGCCAGCTTGTGCGTCAAGTCATCCTAAGTATGGTGGAGACAGCAGGTGTCAAGGGAGTGGAGCAGAACCCCTGGCTCCTGAGTCCCCAGCCCTGCTCAAACCCCTGGTCTCCATTCAACTCCCAGAGCCAGGAAGAGAACCCAGGAGTCCTTGTTCTCAGCCTGCCCAGCTCTAACCGCTAGGTCCCACTCCCCTCCCAAAGCTGGGGAGAGAACCCAGGCGTCCAGAGACCCCTGCCACCACCCCACAGGGCCTACCTGGTTTCTGGCAGACCCCTGCATGACCACCGCCGGGCGGACAGAGAGTGGGGGGACGGGTAGCACGGTGCAAATCATCCACTCGGGCCGGGCGAACTTGGGGTCCATCCCCAGGATGAAGCACTCCTCATCCGAGATACGCTTGAAAATTTCATGCACCCGCTCAGGGCTCAGCAAGATTTTCTTCTCCTGTGAGTCCTCATTAACATGCTTCCACTCGGCATACAGCTCTAGCCCACTGCGCCGGATACGTGGCTGGTACCGGCCGCAGCCACCGTGACCCTGGCGAGAAGGGAGGGAGCCCCAGTTAAGGCTGTCCTGTCTTGTGACAAGCCCTCTCCAGTCCACCAGATCTTCTCCCTACCTTCTCCTTGGTGATGTCCTCATCCCCCTCCGGCTGCTCCACCCCAAATTTGTTATCCATCTCCTCTCCGCCCTCACAGATGTTCTTCCCTTTGCAGAGGTCGTAGACGTGTGTCAGCCGCTTCTTGGGCTGCCCCTTGGACTTGCCCAGGATGTCCTTAATCTTTGGGTTGTTCTACAGAGAGGAGATGGAAGCGCTAGTGACCTGGGAGCCCAGGAATCCACCAGTTCTACCAGACCACAGGACTTTCTTGGGAGAACAAAGCCAACCCAAGAAAAGCCAAAGATCCCAGGACACAGGAAGAGGGTGGGAGAGGTCCCCATGGGATAGATCTTTGTGGTATGCAGAGCAAGTAGGGGCAGATATAAGTCTTATCTCAGTATGGAAGTCTTTGGTGGCGGGGGGGGGTGTCTCCTCCTTCCACCAGAGCTGACAAAAGGAAGGCAACTATTGTCCCGTGCCCCTGAATTCAACCCCTCTCCAGAACATCTAGGTCAATAAAGTAAGAGGGTATAGCAAACGAGGTCATTTTTCCTGACCAGTCCCTCTTGCAAGTGTGAACTCCAGCCAGCTGCAGAGGGCCTTGGTGAAGGAGACAAACAGCTGGGTTTGCAATTACTGAAGGGCAGGGGGATGGGGAAGGGGACCTTTTCCCTTTACGGCTCAGATCCAGCCCGAGCAGGGGGAATGGCCGGCCCCGAGCGGGCAGGGAATGGGACGCAGATCCTGTCTTTCCCCACTGATAAATTTGTCCCTGTACGGGGGGGGGGGGGGGCGCGGCGCAGGGGGCAAGAAGAGCAGTACCAAATTGACCAGGATCAACACAAAACAGAAATCAGAGGGAAGATTCCACCCACTGCAGAAGGGAGGATCTAGAGTGGCTTTTCCAGTCAAATGAGGCATGGGCAACCCTCCAGGGTGAAGACTGAGTCTGCTCAGCTTCTCAAGAGGATGGAGGAGAATGGTCCAGACTAAAGACAGGATTCCCCTGTAGACAAGCGGGGGCCCTGTGGCACTGAGACACCACTCACCGCATCCACCAGCAGCTTGGAGCAGAAGAAGCAGACACAGCGAAGGACCTTCATGGTCTTGCCCAAGAAGCCGACGTGAAACACAGGCTTGGCCAACTCAATGTGGCCAAAGTGTCCTGGACACTCGGTCATGTTACCTGTGGGGAGAGTGCCCCCATCCCGGTCAGGATTGTGGCTGCAGCACCCCAGCAGCACAGGGAACTCCCAGGAACAGCACCACTGAGGACGGGAAGGGGCTAGCGTGCAGCCTCAGAGGAATCAAGCCTTTTGTCAAGACAGGCCTGGAAAGATCTGGGTCTGACAGCATGTAATTCAATGGGACCTTTCCCCTTGGGGCAGAGGGAGAAAGGCTGGTTCTGATCTGGCCACAGGGCAGGGAGATGGCTTGTGGGGGAGGGAATGGCACCTGGATCTTGAGCTATCCAATGTTGTGGGGGGGAATCCCTGGGAACCCCCAAGGGATTCAATCCTGCTTCCCTTCCACATGGGAGGGCTTTCAGACTCACCTGCGCATGTCTGGCACCGGCCTGTCTTCTCAATCACTCCTTGCCGGGGATCCATCAGTCCTCCCAGCTTGGGGCGGCCCCCTTCTGTTGTCTCAGGGTACTTGATCCCCCCTTCCGTTACTGACATCCGTTTCTGGGGAGGGTGCGAAACGGAAAGCACGCATCAGGGTTGTGCAGGTAGTGGCATGACAAAGAGAAACTGCGGCAGACAACCACAGATTGTCAACCTGGTGGTGCAGCACACAGGGGATTTATGGACCATCAGAAGCATGGCATGCGTCACAATAATGGACCCAACTGATGGTCCTTCTAGAGCCCCATCTCCTTTCTCCAGCGCTGGATGCCGGACAATTTCCCATGGGGCTAGTTTCATGCTTTGGGGCATTGCTGGAGATGGAGAGAGTTCACCCCTCTCATTTGCATTCTTATGAAATGGAGGTTGAGTCCTGCCAACAGCTAGCAGTTGTTCAAAGCTGCCACATTTCATTCAGTATAGAGTTCCACAGGTTAATTTGCACTGCATAATAATCTAAGCCTCCCACACCCAACGCCAACTTGAAATTACATCCCTATGTTAAACCTGCCAGTCCTTCCAAACAAAACTAATTCAAAGTTGAGTTTGAGAGAACTAAACTTAATAATCTAGTGGCTCTTGGTATGCCCAATGGAAGGTGTAATCTACACACTTTCATTTACAAATCATATTTCAACAAGAAGCATGAAGAAAACCAATTCAGTGCACTGCGTGTCATCATAACCCACTTCAGACTGGCCAGGGTAAGAGTTAACTGATCACTCTTAATTCCCTTTATCCAAAGGGGGATTTTGTCCTCAACCACAACCCAAACACAGCACTACCTTAAACCACTAAGTGTGAAATAAGAAATGAAAGGGACTAACATCATATACTCTACAAATGAGCCGCATACCTACTTCAAACCTGGGAAATCTTGGCTTCTGAAAACTCAGCTATCAACATACATCGTGACCAGTTTTTTAATTATCAACATACGCCCCTGACCTGTTACTTTACATCTTTCAACTGACTCACTTTACAACCAAATTTCCTACCTGCCACTTCTACAAATAACACTTATAATTACTGTAACAGGAAAACAGGTAATAAAACCATTCCTATTTTTTAAACCGGTTGGCTTTTCATAGAGCAACCACAGAGAGAAAAAACATTCCAAGTGATTTAAATGTGGCTGCGAGATCACAATATCTGGTCAGACATGAAGACAGGTCCAGCTCCTGAAATTACCTTCAACTGATTTTTTACACATTTGATTCCATTTCCAGTTGGCAACTGATTTCAGACAGGTCTGACATCTGACAACTCAGCAAAGAGCTCCCAAAGGAAAAATATTTGAAGGAATTAAAGCTTCAAACATTTACACCATTAATTTGAGCCATCACCTGTATATAAAATCCCCTCACATCAACGCGATTGGTGAATCGGGAAGGTCAAACTTACCACCAGATGCTGAAAACAAACTACACGGACTGCAAGTTTTTTTGCTTCAGCCATGGCACATCTCTCAGTTCCTACCCAAATTCCACAGGAATCCCCCACCTTATGCCAGCTGCAAGCACCCCAAACACTCAATCCCACTTTTCCCCACCATCAATAAGTTCATATATCCAGAAACTTTCACTACCAAGCACAAATGGACACTTCGGTTCTGTCATACACAATCAACAGCCCATACCCTGAGCTACTCCAGGACAGACACTGTGCATCCTAAATCTTGCCACCCAAACATGCTGCACACCATAGGCACTAGTTCCCAACCAGTGTGTCACCACACACAGGTGCGCTGTCAGTCCTGATCAGGTGTGCCATGAAATTTTTTGAAAAACTACTTGAAGAATTCTGGACTGGGTCAATGAATATTCATAAGGTCCTTTGGACACTATGTGGTGGTGTGCCTCAAAATAATTAAAGGTATAAAGGTGTGCCACAGTGGAGAAAAGTTTGGGACCCACTGTTTATAGCAGGGCCACTACCACAGGCCTGGTTTCTCTGCAACCTTGTTGCACATGACCCCCTTCCACGCACCCCCATTACAGTGCTGCTCCCCGCTTCCTTGCAGGCCAAAGCACCCCTAGGTTTACTGCCGATCCCCCCACTCCAGTAAACTGCCCAATAGCATTCTGATGGGTAGTACACCCCTCAGTGCAACACACAGGGCCCCAACAAAGCAACACCCCCGCAAATGTTAAATTGCACACAGGCAGCCCCTACCATCACACTGGGTGATGCAGCCCCAGTTTCCAGTCCTCTACAATACACCCCACAGCAATGCATCCGCTGCCCCCCCATGGCTCCCATACACCCCCTAGTGCAATGCACCACCCTCAACCTCTCCCGCACGTTTCAGACTCCACTTATGCTATGCAATGCACCCCCAGACACTATCACGCTGTGCAATGCACCAAGGTATGAGCCCACAGTGCAGTGCGCCCGTGCAACGCACCCCCTAATGCAATGCACCCCCACACATCACCACGTTGTGCAACGCAACCGTGCAACACACCTCGTAGTGCAATGCACGCACAGACGCCACTAGGCCGTGCAATGCAGCCACCCACTCGCATTGCACGGCCGCGCGCCCCTCCCCTTGCAGGGCCCGCCCCGCTTGGCCCCCGGGCACCCACCATCTCATCGGGGCTGAGGATGCCGAACTGCACGCGCTTGATGGTGCGCAGCGGGCACGCGCTGTCCCCCGAGGGCGGCCCCCCGTGCATCGCGGATCACGTGACGCGGCCGCGCCCGCGGCCTTCTCCGGCGACAGGAACCGACTCCCCTCCCCGCACCCAGCGGCCGCCGGTAGGACCCGTCCCCAGCTGGCGGGCACCCCCCGCACCCAGCGACAGCCCCCCGCCCCGCCGCGCGCGACCCCGCCCGGCCGCCTCGTCCCCCCCTCCGATCCGTCCCCTCCGCGCTCCTCAGCGCGACTGAAGCGCGAGCCGTCGGGAGCTGCCTTATATAGCCTCGCCCCCGCCTTCACCTGCCACGGGGAGGCCCGGGCCGACCCGCACGGGAGGGGGCGTGGTCACGCCGGGGGGGAGGAGGGCGGGCGGACTGAACCACGGGGGAAAGCGAGCGGGGAGGAGAGGCCGTACTTGCGTGTAACCAGCCTCTTGTGAAATTTGGGGGCACCCAATTGACTATTTTCCCCGCCGTTAGAAACAGAGGAAAGGAATGGAAGGGACGGAAATTATCGACCGAGCCCTCGCTTTATTTAAAACAAACGACCCCTCCTCTGTCGGGTAATGGTACAGTCTCATGAATAACTAATCGCCACGGGCCCGGGTCGTGCATATTCAGCAGCGGGGCGGGGCCAGGCGGAAATGGCCGGAGATTGCCGAGCGCCGCCAGCAGGAAGTTCGGCGCCGAGGCTCTCAGTGGAGCGGCCCGGGCGAAGGGCGAAGTCGAGGCGGGCTCGAGCGCTCCGGGCGCGGCCTGCAGAGCCGGGGGCCTCGCGTGAGCCGCCTGCCGGGCGGGGTGCGCGGCGGCCCGGCCGCGCGGGCTGGGAAAGGCCGCGGCTTGGGCCTGGTCCGGAGCGAAATCTGCCCGCGGGCGCGCGGTGAGCCGGGGGCATCCACGGGGTGCGGGGCTGGTCCCCGCCCGGGGAAGGGGGAGCCGGGCTCGGGGGTGCGGAAATATGGGCTGGGGGGAGTTTGCCGGGTGGGGGGCTGGGGGCGAACGGGGGGGGCCGTTCTCAGTTCGGGGATCTGGGCTTGGGGGACCCCGGCCAGTTAAGGGGGAACCTGCCTTTGGGGGGAGGAATCTGGGCTCAGGGGGGGGCCCTGCTTCATGTGGGGGGGGGGGGAAATTAGGACCGGCTATTGTGCCTAGTTAGGGGGTTGGAGAAGGGAATCTGGGCTGGGGGTAGGGAATCTCTGCCTGGTTTGCGGGGAGGAGTGGGTCAGAGGCCCTGGCAGGAGCAGGATTTGGCGGGCGGGAGAGATCTGTATTGGGGAGGGAATCTGAAAAATGGGGAGTCTTGCTGGGGCATGCGGTGGGTGGTCAGGAAGGATTCAGAGAGATTTGGGGCCTGGACTGCAGAGTCAGTGTAATTTGGGAGGCAAGCCAGAGACAGGAAGAGAAGGGAGTGATCCTGACTGCTAAGCCACAGACTCATCATTTCAATGTTGTTGCCTTCCTCACAGTGATGGTGACTGCCCTTTCCTGCTGGCTCCCAGCTCCAGGCCCTTTGGTTGACCATGGTTTATGCTCCCTTGCACTTATTTTCATTCCATTATGTAAGTTTCCCCCATCTTCAAAGCATTTGATGAAGTGAGATTTTCTCCCACAAAAGCTCATGTGAAAAATAAATGTCAGTCTTTAAGTGCCACAGGACTCCTTGTGTTTTGTTTTACTGGACTAGACTAACACGGCTCCCCTTTTGGAACGTCGCTTTGACAATACAGCCTCATGGGAAGCGGGTCAGATCAGGTCACAGGTGAAGCTTTTTCCCTCACCAGCATGTGACGGGTGGCAAACCTCGTCCAGGCACATAGCCACGTCATCAATGACCCGTTTAAAAAATTATCTTTTAAAAATTAATTTAGAATCCCCCCAGTCTGGCAGTTGGATTTCTGCTCAGGTGAGGCTCTCGCCTGATCCTGTTACTGCTCCTTATTGGTGTATTTTAACACTGCGGATCACTACAAACCAAACCAGGGGGTTTGCTGTTGCAGGCAAAGGAGCAGCGGCCCAGTGGTGTTGATGATCAGCATGGTTTCCTGTCCCCACAATTGTTAGATCATTCCAGGCGTGACTGGAATCCATTTGCCAACACAGGTAGTTACGTAGCACTGCTAATTAAGATCACAAAATATGACACACAATTTTTAGTGTGGCAGTGGCAGTTTTGGCCAGGTCGATGCTCAAAAGTCGAGTCTGTTAAGTATGAAAAATCCACACCTCTGAACAACACTTTATTCTGCCCGGGTGGGGAGGGGACAGCCCCCCATGCTTATGTCTCTTGGTTGGTGCTGGGAGCAGTCTTAATCCTAGTGTCCTTGTGGGGTGGCTGTGCGAAGCATAGGGGAAACTGAGGCACAACTTCATGGAAATATTACAGAAAATACACTTTGCTTCTTGACCGTAAACTGAATTTGGCAAAGTGGGAAAGGAAGTACAGCTGGTGTGTGTATAGGGAGAGAGTGGGGAGGTGCAGGTACCAGCCTTGGGTGATATTCACCATCTGCTAGGTCCCCTGGTATGCATTTCAAGAACACCCGCTCCTCCTAGTTGGAAGCTCAACTGCCTCTGCCGAGGATTGCTCCAACTCGTGTGGATAGGTGGGAAGCTCGGAGTGGGAACGTTGCTCAACTGGAGTTCGTACATGGCTCTGGTGCCCAGCACCAGGCGGACAGAGAGCTGTGGGGGTAATGGCCAATGCACAGTCTGAGGCTGGAGGGAAATGGGATGGAAGAGATGCAAAGGCTGAGCAGGAGGGATCCCAAAGCACCAGGTGGCAATGAGCTGTAGATCTGTGATAGTGCCCAGCCTGCCCTCTAGAGCAGTAGTTTACAACCACTGTGCCGCAGTGCCCTGAGAACTGTCCAAGTGTGCTGTGAAATTTTGTGCAAAGGTAATGAAAAGCTATGTAAAACAAACATTGTTTCATCTTAAATGATATTCTATCCAACCAAAATTACATCATATAACTTGTGAAAACTAACCATCAAATCAAAAGCGAGTTATCGGTCTTCAGAACGTTCACATTTTAAAATTGAAACGCAGGTGGCCAAAGAGCAAAATTGAGATGACTTGTATTCCCCCCCCCCCCCCGTTGGCTTTGAAACATGAATGCATTTGACCTTTCTTTAGGTTGTTGTGTACACTGTATTACCAACCTCTCTAGTAAGACTGTAACTGTAATAAATGGAAGTAAATGTGATGTTTACGAGCAGTCAGTTCAGCTGAAAAGAAGGGGGTGTGCTGTGGAATTGTTTGTCTTGGTGAAGTGTGCTGTGTTATTGAAAGGATTGGGAATCACTGCTCTACAGCCGTGAGTGCAGGTCTGACAGTTGGGCACTAGATGGCACCACTGCTGTTCAAACCTGGCAACCATTGTACCCACCTTGGCACCCATGCCCACTGCCCACCCCTGAAGCCAGCCAGTGTCCTGCCTTGGAGCCAGATCGGTACCAGCACCCCCTGGAGGGGAAAGGTCCCATCCCGAACAAGCTACCCACACCCTGAGGCTGGACTGGAGATGGTGCCCCCTCGGAGGAAAAGGCCCTGTTCCCCATCCTCACCCCCTGGGCGAGTTACCTGTCCCCTGGCTGGAAGGGAGCTAGCGTCCCCTGGAGGGGAAAGGCGCCATGTCTGGTTCCCCTGAGCCAGCCAATGCTCCGTCCTGGAACTGGATGGGGGCCTGCCTGCCCTAGACAGCAAAGACCACAGCCCCTGGGGTCCAGGCCCAAGCTGGTAAGTAAATAGTGAAGACCAAACCCGGTTGGCAGGTATCTGCATCTGCCTTAAGGAGTTGTGATTCTGTTGGCATGTGAACTCCGTGGGTGTGGGAGGGGGAGAATAACAGAGACCCAACAGACTGGGATTAGGGCTGCTGTGGGGTTTTCCGGCCTGCTAATCTCCCCCCACCCTCTGCTGCCGGCTGGGTTTGAAGAGAAGGGAACAGATGTGTCTTGAGAGCAGCTATTCAATAAAGCCGGAGTCCTCCAGCGCTCAGCCTTCCTCATCCTTCTGCCTTCCCTGTGTTTCAGGCATGTAACAACCAGTCACAGCTACTCCCCTCCCACAGCTGGGCATGAAACCCGGGGGGGGGGGGGGGGGGGGCGGACGCTCAAAAACGGGCTAGCCCCTGACAGCAGATGTGATCAACTTGTGCTTAGACACTCCCTACCTCTGACTTCCAAGAACAGGGCCCCCTACGTTGCCCAGGCCTCCCCCCACTGCGAGTGGGGTTCTCACAACAGGCATTGCTCAGAAACCCCCTGGCCAAGGTTGGGCTGTGTTGTTGCCCAAGCCCCACTTGCCAAGATGAGGCCCTTCATTGCACCAGGCATTGTACAGAATGCCAATGCCAGCTGCTATGTGCCCCATTAACCAGAGTTGTCTTTGGACTGGTGGCACTATGGCCCCATTACAGAATTCCCTGATCCCCCACTCTCCACTGGGGGGGACAGGGCTGTGTCTGCATTCCCTTTCCGCTGTGTTACAGGGCCTATCTTCCCCCCACCAATATTCATCCCCATGCGAGGGACTTGTCATTCAGAGGGTGGATGTATGACACCCACTGGGTCATGCCTTGGTATGCAACAGACCAAAGAGGGGCTTGAAGCTTCCTCCCCACCCCTGTTGGTTTTCCCACTCCCCTATATGAAAAAGTTCCTTCCCAGGAAGGCTGCTGGGGCACCACCAGTGGGGCAACTCCTGCTTCCTCCAGGGTACACGGGGCTAGTGCAAACTGAAGACAGGATACTGGGTTGGATGAACAAGGGATCCAGGGTGGAAATGATGTGTTGTCCCAGAGGAACCTCTGTCCATCCACCCTGCATCTCACCCTCAGCTGCACAATTTTTATTTCTGACACTTGGCTCCAGACGTGTTACATCTGCCCTTCTGGCTGCAAGAACTGTAAGGGAAGAATTCTGGGAAACCAACTTCTGTCATGTCTGGGCGAGGCCCGTTTCTTCCTCCCATCCACGCTACAAGGGAAGGTTCTGTCTCGTGCGTTCGTTACCAGGAGCGTGTGTCTGCCCAAGGACAGGGGCGCTAAGCTGGTGCCCTTCAGAGGCACTGGTGCCTGGCAGGATCATGCCTCATTTGAGCACTCGAGGAGCCCGCCATGGTCCATAGCAGCCTGTGGCCGGAGGTCTCCTCCTGGGGCGGAGGGTCCCAGTGGGGCTTGATACATGGGGTCTCCTCCACGTGTGACCATGTGACGGAGGGTCCCAGCCGAGCCCGGCATCTCAATGTCCCTCAGCAGAGCATCCTCCCTCTGTCCATCTCCACTCTCACTCCTCTTCCTCGTCCCTTGGGTGGCAGCTGATGTTCTGGGCGGCGATGATGGCGATGCTGCCCAGGATGACGCCAGCCCCCATGACGTCAAAGGGTGTCACGGCCTCCTGCAGCACGTAGTACTGCACAGCTAGTGTCACCACCACCTCGGAGTGCAGCACGGCACACACCAACGCCGGGTGTGCCAGGGTGGCTGCATGGCTGGCACATAGGAAGGACACCGTGGCCAGGACCCCGATGGCCATCGTGCAAGTCCAGGTGAGCGGATCTGTGGGCAGTACTGGTTCTTGCAGCAGGAACATGGCTGGGGCACACACCAGACCCCCCAGTGCCCCAAAGGCGAAAGCTGCTGTGGGTAACTTAGCCGGAAAATCCAAGGCCCGGAAAATGACCAAGCCTAAGGCCAAGGCCACACCACCCAGGCAGGCCAGGACATAGCCGAAGGCGTCAGCCAGCTGGGTGCTAGCGTCCAGGCTGAGCAGATCCGGCACCACCATGATGAGTAGGCCCAAGGTGCTGCCCAGCAGCCCAAACCAGTCATAGCCGCTCAGCGGGCGACTCTCCACACACAGCGCCAGCAGGGCTGAGCCTATGGTGGAGGAGCCCTTGCGCACAGTGGCGGCATTGCTGCTAGGTACTATCACAAAGGAGCTGTAGGCGCAGGCCACGGAGATCACATTGGCAGCAGCATGCAGCAGGAGACGCCAGCGTCCCTGGGCGGGACCCAGTAGCGGGGCCTGTTGGCAGCGCAGGCGACAGGCGAAGACCAGGTGCAGGGTGCAACGGACCAGCAGGATCTCCAGGGAGGGAATGGAGGAGGCCTCATGGGCCATGCGGGTGAAGGGGGCCACAAAGCCAGCTGGTATGCCGCCCCCTAGCAGTGCCACCAGCAGCCCCTTCATGCTCTCCGACAGGCGGTAGCGGCGCCAGAGTGCCCAGTGCGCTGGTGCTGCAGGGGCAGGGGAGCAGGGGTGGGAGGAGCGCAGCAGGGCTGCCAGGGGCCAGGACGGGGTGGGTGGCCGGCTGGGTGGCGGCATGATGCTAGGGGCTGGTGTGAAGCAGCACCCACACCACAGCCTGGGGGAGAGAGTGAATGTGTCGTAAGCGAGGCACCCCAACCCACATTCCCTCCGGTGATTTCTCACTCCATCCCCATCTGCCCCCAGCCATCCGTGCATCTCTCCCTTCCTTGACCCCCCAACCATCTCTCCAGTCCCATCTCTCTAACAGGCCTCTGCTCCTGTCAGGGCTGGAGGAGGAGCCAGTTCAGTTGTGGGAAGGTGGGACTGGAAATCACCCGACTCAGCTGCGTGAGGTCAACTGCCTGGGTCTGACAATCCCACCAGGAGGTCCCAGCGCTGGGAGGGGGCTGCGTGCATCTAGAGGACTCAGAGGGTGAGGAAGCTGCACGCCTCCTGGGCTGGGCAAGGTCTGGACTGTCGGCCACCAGAGGCCAGAAGGCCCCACACTTGTGGGTAGGAGCAGGAAGACCTTGGAGGTTATTGTCCCCTGGGTCCTTGTGCTGATGAGTAAAGCGGGCCCTGGGGTAAGGGCTCCAAATGACTGGGCCAACTGGTCATCCCACGCTGGTAACTGGGGCCCCCAGCCTACAACCCTCACCTACCCCATTCAACCCCGTCTTCTCCATCCACCCACCCCCATTCATCTTCATCTTCCCATCCATCCACCCACCCACCCTATTCATCTCCACCCACCCACCCACCCCATCTTCCCTGTCTGTCCAGCCAGCCGTGTCTTCTCCATTCATCCACCTGTTCATTCATCTCCATCCAGCGAGCCAGCCCTGTGTTCCCCATCCGTCCATACGTCTACCCCAGTGCTTCCCAACGTTTTCTCTGCCGGGGCGCACCTTGCTACCTTTGATTAATTCGAGGCACACCGCCATATATTTTTCCAAATGAACTCATGACTATTCATGAGCCAATGAGGCAATCCACAGCTTTTTGAGTAGTTCTTCAAAAAATTTTGTGGCACACTTGCTCAGGCCTGACGGCATGCTGGTTGGGAAACACTGGTCTATCCCATTTTCCTTATCTGCCCAGCCAGTTGTCTTCTCCATCCATCCACCCATCCCTATCTTCCCCATCCAACCAGCTCATCCATCTGTCCATCCATTGATCTATCCCTGTCTTTCCCAGCTAGCCAGCCAACCCCATTTTTCCCATCCCTCCAGCTCTCCTCATCCCTCCATCCCTGTCTTCCCCATCCATCCAGCCTCCTCTTCCTCATCTGCCCCACTCTCCTGTCCACCTAGCTACCTACTGTCCTCCCACCCTGACCCATGGCCTGCACTCCAAACCACAGGCTCCATACAACCATCTCTCCCCTCACACTTGTACAAACCTATCAGCGAGCTAGCGAAGGGTCTGTGGGGCTTTGATCCTTACCTGCGGGACAAAGCTATATGTTTGGCCCAGCCTGGACATGGCTCAGATCTGCCCTGGGGCTAGACTGGAGGGGTGGTGTGTCGGCCCACCCTCCCTCCGGCCGCACAGCTCAGACATCTGCTCCCGTGCACTCCAGTGTCCATCTGTCCAGCCGCAAACAGTGCCCATCCATTCTCATGCACACCTCTCCTCCTGTCTCCACACCCATCAGGTTATCTCCTGTGCCTCTTTCCCCCCAAGTTATGAAGGATTAGGAGCAGCGGCTCCTTTACCCTGGGGCCTATCTTCTGGGTCCAAATTGTTCCTCAGGGCCGCAGGGGCTGGTTCCAACTTCAAGGGGTCACAGCTGGACCCAGACTATTGACTGATGAAAGAGTGACTTGCTTCGTTATTTCCGCGCAGCGGTACCATGGGTGTACAGGGGTCTCACCAGCGTCTACTCACCCACCGCAGTTCAGCTTTGACCCCCTCTGCTCCCAGAGCCAGGGACAGAACCCAGGAGTCCTGGCTTTCGACACCCTCTCCGCTGCTCTAACCCTAGCCCCCACGGCTCGGGAACGAACCCAGAAGTCCTGGCTCCCAGCCCCCCAGCCACTAGACCCCCTTCCCTCCCGGAGCTGCGGAGAGAACCCAGGGTTCTTGCATGGAGCTGGTCCCTAGGTCTCCCCTCCTCACCTCCGGCCTCGGCTGAGGTGGGGCCCCCTCCGTCCGGGCTGTGACTCCTCCAAGGGCAGGACTCGGGCAGCTCATGTGGCATCCTTTGGCCCGGCTTGCCAGCAGGATTGTGACATCACCCGCACTGATCTATGCCATCACTTTTGCCATGGATGATGTCACACACACACCAGACTGGGAGTGGTGTGTGCGTGTGAGCGAGACAAAGATCTTGGCCTCTGCTTGTGTCTTCGTGTGCCTATGGTTGTGTGTGTGATTGCAGTGTGTGAGACTGGGGGGGGGTCACGTGCAATCTAGGCCTCAGAGTTTGTTCAGGTCTGTGCACGAGTGAAATAATTAAGCTTGTGTGTGAAAGCGAGCTGGTGCTGTGTATGCCAGAGAGGGGAGATCTGATATCTAGGTCTTCGTGCATGAGAGAGGGGTGTGCATACTTGTGGTAGCTAGGCCTCTGTGTCTGTAAGAAATCTAGGCCTGTGTGTGTGTGATAGGCCTCTGTCTAGGCCTCCGTGCGTATGTGTGAGAGCTAGGGGTGTGCAGAATCACAGAAACTGGAGGGGATCATGACAGGTCACTGAGTCCCGTTTCCTGCACTCATGGCAGGACCAAGCACCCCCATTAAACCATCCCTGACAAAGGTCTGTCCCGCCTACTCTTAAAAACCTCCAATGCAGGAGATTCCACAACTTGCTGAGGCAACTTTTTCTAGTCTTCAGTCACCCTGACAGTTAGGAATTTTTTCCCTAATTGTGTGGGTGTCTGGGCCTTTGTGCGTCTGTGAGTGAGAAATCCAGTGGTGGGTGGGTGACCTTTTTGTTGTCTAGGTCTAGGCCCTTGCATGTGTGTCCATGTTGTGTGATGAATTATTTAGGGCTGTGTGTGAAACAGATCTGGCTGTGTGCGAGACAGAGTTCTAAGCCTCTTCATGTGTGTTTCGCACGTGCACACACACAAGGAAGCGTAGATCACAGACCTCCTGGCTTCTGTACCTCCTCTAAATCTGGGGCGGTGGGGGGGGCGTGTGTCAATCAAGGCCTATGTGTGCAATCTAGGCCTCTGCATGCATGTGCATTTGTGTGTGATCTACGGCTGTGTGAGCGAGAGATCTAAGTGTGTGCATAAGAGAGACTGAGGTAGTTCAAGGCCTCTGTTGGAGAGACCTAGGTCCCTGTGTGTGTGTTTTAGATCACACGCAGATAGGCCTCTCTGTGTATGTGCAAGAGAGAAAGATGCAGGCCTCTGTGTATTCACGAGGCATGTGCGTATTTGCTTATGTGTCAGAGTACCCTGTCTAGGTGTGATGTAGGCCTGTGTGTGTGCTATATCTAGGTCTGTGTGCATGTGTGTCATTTGTGCCCGTTTGGTGAGAAAGCAACAGATTGTGTGTGTGAGAGATGTAGGCTTCTTTGTGTGTGCATGTGACATCCATGCCTGGGTGTTTGGTGTGGTGAAAGGGAAAGCTAAATCTCTGTCTATTTGTACATGTGCGATCGAAGCCTGGGTGTGATCCAGGTGTGTAAGAGTGACTGAGGTACATGTACAAGTGATCCAGGCCTGTGTGTGTGCCTGCTACCTGTGTCTTCGGGGGAGGAGGGCAGAATGCCATCCTGTTGTTTGTGTATGTTGTATATGTGGTGTGCATGCATGCAGGCCAGGCCTGTGTGTGAATCTCTGCGCGCACAATTCAAGTGTGGGTGTGCCCATGCATGCACATGCACACACACACAGTGTACACACTCCAGGGCTTTGAAGGGGCAGGGGTGCCCACATATGATCCTGGCCACATGTATCTGTGTTTATGTGTAATTCAGGTGTGTGTGTGAGACAGAGATGTAGGCCTGGGCCTGGGTGTGTGTAGGTGACCATCTACATGTACGTAGGTGTGCACATGTGTGTGCATCATGCACTGGACAGGGCCATGCGTGTGTCTGTGTCTCATGTGTGTCCATCTCTCTGCTGCTTTGTTGTGCGTATCAGATGCTGTCAGGCCTGTGCCTGTGTGTGTGTGTTGGTTTGTTGGGTGTGCTTCTGTGTGTGATGCAGATAGGCCTGCGTCAGTGTGTTCCTCTCTGTGTTGTGTGTATGTGTCAATGTGATGCAGGCAGGTGTGTGTGTCAGTCTGTTGTGTGCTGGTCTGTGATGCAGGCAGGCCTCTGTGAGTGTCCACATGTGTTGGTTTGTCCTGTGCTGTTTCCTGTGTGTCTGGCTGGCTGTGTGTGTGTTGCAGCCAGCTGTGTGTCTCGTCAGTGTGTTGGTCTCAGTGTGACACAGGCAGGCCTGTGTGTGTGTCAGTTTGTTGTGTGATGCAGGTAGGCCTGTGCATATATCAGACTGGTGTGTGATGCAGACAGGCCTCTGTGTGTGTCTCTGAGTGTCTGTGTCAGTTTGTCGTGTGCTGGTGTGTGATGCAGGTAGGCCTGTGTGTGTGCATCTCCCGAGTCTGCATGCCTCCCTTTCTTGTGCGTTGGTGTGTGATGGAGGCTGGACCGTGTGTGTCAGTTTGTTGTGTGTTAGTGTGTGATGCAGGCAGGCCTGAGTGCGTGTCAGTGTGTGACGCAGGTAGGCCTGTGTGTGCAGCTCTGAGTGCGTGCGTCCATTAGTTGTGAGTTGGTGTGAGACGCAGGTAGGCCTCGTGCATGTGCGTGTCTCTTGGGTCTGCATCCCTCCATTTCTAGGTGTTGATATGGGATGCCGGCTGGACCGCGTGTGTGTCAGTTTGTTGTGTACTGGTGTGTGATGCCGGCTCGACCGCGTGTGTGTCAGTTTGTTGTGTGTCGATGTGTGATGCCGGCTGGACCGCGTGTGTGTCAGTTTGTTGTGTGTCG